>JPKZ01000441.1:439630-454032 GCA_000803305.1 Toxocara canis
TATATATATATATCTAATTGTACCTTTACGATAGGTTGCTGCGTAGCAGATATATCGTCGTCGGATTTACATCTCGTCAGGCTTGAAAGCCTAAAGTGGCGAAGGTCAGAAGAAAAGAGGTTCAGTTCTGGCAATCAAAATTGGGCACATTTCAGTATGATTTCGTCGAAAACTAATATTGACGTGCGATTTCGGCGCAGCTAAGCAAATGAACCATAGCGATTTTTTAAGTTGTATTTCGGTTTTTAATGGAAAACCTCCCACTCGAGATTTCTTGCGACAGAAGGCAGTGAAATACAATCATCCGTTTTTATGGTAACTTTTACACTAACCATTTACGCGTCATTTTCGTTCAGCGTTTCCATGCCTTCAACGAACTCTCAAGCTGCGAATAGTAACGCATCGAGACTGATTCACTTTTAAGGATGGCAAGCAATCTCAGCAACCAAAAACACTGAGTCTTACCTTTGAACAAATTGGCTCTGAATGATTCATCATTGTTTTAAGCGTATTCAGTTTCAAAAGTGTCCTGTGAATGAGCCTTCTTATCAGTTTGCAGCAATTCGTGATTGGTGTGCGACATGCTGCTTCATATAACAGTTTTAAAAAAACAATTAGGGAGCCTATCAGGAAATTGGCATGATATATGCTTTCCATCAACCCGGACGAAAATGTCAACAGGAAATACCAAATTCGTTCAATGAGCCTATGTAAACCAAATAAAAGTCGCTTAGCTACGCACCAATATTTCTGTGAAATAGGTGACAAACAGTTACTTTTAACACACTAGGTTATTTTTTTTTCTGAAAATTGACATTTCCAGCTATGCTAAATTCATGATTTAATTGCAAGGTTGTGTATAGGGGGTAATAACAAATCAAATTGACGGCAATTGTTTCCTTGATTTACCTTTCTCGCGGTATTATATATCGTGCGGCATAACTAATTTTGATAATTTCAGATCATATCCATATTATGTCTAAGAGCCGTGCAATGGCATAATTTATGCTTATCAGATTTCATCGCTTTACCTTCCATGGAAACACACAAACCCATAAACGCAAACGTGGCAGTCTCATAATGCGCCTTTCGCTGCGACGACAAACGCAACGTGACACGTTTTGTACAGTGAAAAGACCAAAAAAATTTTGAAGTACTAGAGCGTTGATTTATTCGACGCTTCGATTTCTTTTTTTGGTAATTATCCTTGCGTGATGCTTCTGAGATGCCTGCTAACAGTGCAACGAATGCGTCGACAAATCGGTAATTTTTTCATGCAATAATCAATTCGATTCCAGAATGCTCAAGATATTGACAGCTGCGCTTTTGGTTGTTACGTTCGGACTTATCAAAGCACGATACGAAGAGAGTAAGTGCTTTCAAAGTTTTGATTTAAAGCTGGTTGACATCTATGAAGCTGGTAACTGATTTCCTCATAAAACAGCTTTTTGTGCAATTCACGCTGAAACGTGCCTCGAGAAAGCAGCCAAATGGCAATAAGCGAACATTTGTAATTTGAAAGAAATGTTTGAGGAATACAAACTGGAAAGAAAACGAAACAAAGCAATAACGTCACATTGTTCGTTGCGTTCTCATGCGGTTCTCACGTACTCGCAGTGAGCAGTGGCCTTCTACTTTGCTATTCAACGCAGACTGAATGAGTAACACTCAAAATCGGATGTCAGCTCCTTTCCCTGTTCTTTCCGTTAGTCACTCTCCTCCACCTGGCTTTGCGATTCAGCGCCAGTATCTGGTGAAGCGCTTGTAATCTAGCGGTCATACTATCTCATCGTAGAACAGCTAAAGAAAATCATAAAGTTTAAAGGGTATGATCTACGAAGACTGCCATACGACTTGAGGCCCGTCGCAAATTACATTGGCCTTTGGGAGTTGCAGTCGAGAAGCGGCAATACACGCGAGTTTGCTCCACCAGACCTCATCGATATGGCCATCAATCCGCTGCCCAAATTCGGCGCTCGTGCAGTCAATATCACGTGAGTTGCGCGGATTATGCATCCTTCCTTCTTTCTTTACAATTCTATCGCTTCATCTTTCTCGCAGCAGTGATAACGGCGCTCAATTCGTACATCAACTAATTTGACACAGTCAAGCACGAAATATACTTTTGCAAGCTATTCCGGAAGATAGAACTCTCTTACCTGCTATTCTTATTGCCCGCAAATTTTCAAGGCTCATTTTGTTTAATACTACTGCCTATCTGAGGTGGTCAGATCGGTAGACGATTTTCGCAAGTTTATTTAAATGCTTGAGGTTGCTCAGACTAATCGTCATCAGGAATTACTTTCTATATTGAACGTTTCGGTATTTAAAACACTTTTCGGCGTTGCTGCAGAATCTGAAAGAAAATAGTCTGCATGTTCAAAATATGGCTTACTTGTTGCCTATGTTGTTGCTTATAGCTTGCACTGTAACTTTACACAGTAAACCCTACATTTGTGTTCTCGCAATTCGCTTCAAAACGGAAACTTTTGAGGGCAACGATTCTAGCAGCAATCGGCCAATAACCTTGTCCTCACTGGTGCACTGATCGAACGTGGGTTCTGATTTCACTCCATTATAATTCGTTCATTGCATTAGGTCGATCACATATTATTGAATAAGCAGAGAAGCCGAAGAGAGGCAGCAAAACGAAGAGCAAAATGCTGGAGTTATGAGACATCGGGCGCGCATAACCCGTTTAATTTCACCATTCTTGAACAGTATCCATAATACTGATTGCAAATTGAAGAGAACTTTTGAGTAATTTGGGTGCAACTTCAAGAGAATTCTCAGGCACAGCTATTTTGACCGACAGAAGAACGTGATTCGTTCCGAATACGGTTTCATGCCAGTCAAGAATGCGACGAAACGCGACCCTCGCATTCACGTCGCCTACCTGACAACAAGCAGTGAAGGTTCGCTCAAACTTCTAGTCGCTATTACGCACTGAATAAAAAAGCTGGCCAAATCACATTATATATGAGTTAGTTGCCTGGCTTGCGGAATTCTGTAGTTCATAAGTTGGGGATGTGGTGAGGGGGTAAGAAGGAAGAGGGAAGGAGACAGAAAGGAAGGGGGAAGAAAGTGTGTTTGAGGAGAAGACGTATAGAAATCCACAGTTGCATGTGCATATGAAATTATTATTGATTCTTGCACCGCTTGGTTCCTTTGGATCCTCGTAGCGATAAAAAAAAATCGTAGTCAGGGACGCAGCAAGTCGAAAACGTAAGTAAGGCGCGCGCCGTGTAAACGCAAAGCGCACACTCAACGGTGTGGTAGACGGCTTCAGCTGCAATCAAATTCAAATTTTGATACAAATAGATTAAAACAAAATTTCGACTGTCTTATTTGCAACATTGAAGGATTTTCGATGATGGAACAGGGCACAGTGCGAGGAAACAAGTTGACTTTCCACCTGAAGCAGTTCCTTCGACGAACTTTTGATGTCGGCAGCAGTGGCGTCGACCTAGACATTCGCGAGGTTACTTTTATGAGCAATGCAGAGATTTGCAATTTACAACCAACGAAGTTTTTTTTTTCTCAAAAATGCTTCTCTTCAGCTTCAGTTCAAAGCCTTGGTCGTCCTATAGAGATACTGATATGCATCAATCTATATCAGCAGTTTTCACATTCCCCTTTCTTCAGTGTCCAACGAACCCTTTCAGAATCAGCAAAACAGTCATTCACTGAATGTGGCGGAATGAGCTTTGAACAAACTGTAATACATGTATGGAGCCGATAGACCATGCGTTTTCCGTAATCACGAACAAAACGGTTGAATAAATACCCGGGAACCAAATAAGAATGCAAATATATATATGTATATAAAATTTTTTGCCCGTCTCGCGTTCGAACAGTAAATATCAACGCCTATTGGGCAATGGTAGTAACTGGTGCAGTTTTTTCATGAGTCTCATCCAGAAATTCACACTTTGCATTGTTTTTAGTGCACACTACAGTTTGAAGTCTTTTCCAATCAGTAAACCCAAATTTGGAAACGAAATTGAGGATAGCTATTTCGTCGATACAACTCTCCCACCACATGGTCCTCCATGTGCCATAACTCATCCAAACGTTTAGTGATCGTAGCCAGAATTTATTCGGCAGTCTCGAAGAATGTGCTTGCAAACACTTACTGCGATTGTTTTTCTGGTTTGTCAGTTCAAACTACCAGGCAGAGAGACGGAGAAACACATCTACGCAGAGCTATGCACAGACACGAGAGGCTCGTCGTAAGAAAGAGAAAGAGGCATCGCAAAGGTGCATTGGTCAAGTTGAGAAGAGAGCAGCACTGAAGACGATGTTCAGTGTGAGAAAACAGCCAGCATTAAGAAAAAACTACGCATTTAAAAAAAGAATGCAGTGCTAAGCATTTTCGAGATCGATCTTATGGCACACCATATCAGTGAGCAAAAAAACATCAGGGAAAACGCAAATCGCGTGGATCTTTTGGCACTCTCCCCGCTTTTTTATCAGCGTTTGGAGATGGTGTTCCTCGTATACGGCAGAATGTTGTGTATGCTAGGCCATGAAGCAGACGATTTTTAGAAGAAATCATCAGCGATAGGCTGGAGGCTTTGTTGTCACGTAATATCATCCCTACAGATTGTTTTGTGCAATAATCTTTTTAAGGCTGCTGATCAGCAAATGAGCGTACCAAAGAATATTGACCTCTCTCTGCGCAAAATTTCATATTGCTTTCCATTTCCCTCACATTCTCATATGGCTTCATAAAAATACCCCTTCCCACTATAATGCCATAAGAACGGAAAAAATGCCCTCTTAACCCCTGTTGTGCTTTTAAAAATTTAAAATTTAGTGAACTTCCGGCTATTTTCCTCACTTTGCAACAGCATACTAATTGTTCGTGCTATCACGATTCAAATTTGAATTTTGGCGGTTTAAAACAATTATTTTAGTTTGAGCGACAATTCGAGCTTCTCGACTCTCGCCACATGATAATGAAAGTTCGAGCAGAGACGGCAATCGGCATCGAAGGCTTCACCGCCAGTTATCGAAAAATTCTGCCCTGATGTGACGAATGTGATTATTATTGAATAAAACGTGCTGTGCAAAGAGTGTCCTTAGAATGCCCAATGAATATATAGTGAACTTTCAAAAATGAGCTGTGTCAATTCAGGGTACGAGCACTACATCAGCCCCATTATATCATCAACGAGGCAACCAACAAATTTCGCGTGCCGGTTTTCGGACTTCTGCGATTTCCCGTACTGTCGGGGATGCGATTACTGGTTTTCACTGCTTACCCATACGTTTTTGGTTTCAAAGAATCAGGAAGTGCAATAACCCACCCCCCACTCACACGTGGAAAAATCTAGTTTACCCCGAAAAACTAGAGATATCACGAAAAATACCAACGGTCCAAACCGAACATCCGTGATTTATCACAGTGTGCGGGTTCCCATAATGTGCGCTCCGTACGCAACGAGTAACAAGTGCCAAAGTCCAAGTTTGAATGGGTAATTCATGGGAAGACGGGTTGCCGAGGGAAAGGTGGAATTAGGCTGTTGGATGCAGTATTTGTAAAACGAAATTTTGTGTTCAAACTGCGTTCTTAATAAGCGAAAAAATTTTCTCATCATCGACGAAATACGTGATCTGAATGATGCGAGAGTTCAGAGCACTATACGTAAAGACTGATCGGCAGCGTGTATATCTTCTACTCATTATCCAGAAAAACTACCGAAATAAAACCTAGAAACTTGATTTATGTGCCATCTCGAGTGCTACAAGTGAAATTTGGTATGAGTCATAAATTTTCGCATTGAGTTATGGAAATAGTGTGGCGAGGGATGCAGCTCAGACTTTTTATTTCATTCTATGGGGCCAAATTTCGAACTCCTACGACACTGAACAGTGCCTACTCACTAGAAGGCGCTAAAATATGAATTTGTGGATGGGGAATCGGAATTCTTAGAGGAAAACGACCAAAATTCAGGGAAAATGATTATTGCGGTTTTATGAATGCCTGGCTTGACCTCTGATGCCTTACAGTGTTCATCAGAAATAAGTGTTCCACCGTCCATCAAACACAAATGTTTGCGCCTGGCTAAGTGTACTTCACTTAGCTTTTAACTCACTCAAACCAATTTTCGAAGAATTACGAAATCTCTTAAATTGTTGCCTAAAGGGCGGTGAAATATGATCACTTGTATTCATTAGGTTCGGAATGCGCTTGCATACCCCCCAAGAGCCCTCCTAGCCTGCCGATCGTGTACAGGTGAACTGAAAAGTGGCTTCTGCATTGATACGTTAATTAAATATCTCTAATCGTTCGATAAGGCGTGCTCTGCACGGTGCTTGAAACTCTGCTGAAGCACAGATGCTGTTGTACTGTACAAAACCGTTGCTGTCGTAATAAAAAAAAACCGACAAGCATGTGACCAAGTTTCTGGAATTGGTTGAGATTTCGGCTGAGCAATTCATTTTTTTTTTCTTCATTAAATAGCACCAATGACCACCAAATTCCTTACTTTTATGTGTGATAAAATGATGCTTCGATTTTTTTCGTTTTTCCTTCCCATTTTCCTTCTCTGAATAGGGTACGCACTTGAAAGAGCAGACTTCACACGAGCAACTGAAATGTGCCAAATGGAGCAGACATAATTGAACGTGATCACCACCGGTGATAGCAGTTCGCCTGTATTTAATCTTGATCGCCGAACGCAGTTCGTTTAACCTGTTCTTAACGGATTCAACGAGTAGATGGTCGACGCCCTTTTAATGTTTATGTTGTGAAAACCGTATAATTTCTTTCATGCAATGTGCCATTTTTTTTGTCTTAAAAGAATGAAATTATTGTGAATAAGTTGTTCAGAAGAACATCTGAATATACCGACGTTACCATTTCTTGAGCTTTTAACAAAATGCAAACTGTAACAAGAGAAGAAATGCCTCATGAAAGCTCATACGAGAAGCGAGTTTAGGGATACGATTATCAGGATAATAATTTAAAGGATTCGGCCCTCTCACTTAAGCTACTCAATGTGGCTATTCGACTTTCTGCCCTCATCATCAATTAATGTGATTTATCTCAAAAATGTTGTTGCAGTTATAGTTACTGGCCAGCGTGACTTATTCAGGAGATTCTTCGTTGTACTGCAATAATCCCACAAACTATCACATCAAAACGCATGTCAAATAGAGATTACCGGTCGTGTTTTACGTATATATTGCTCATTGGAAATGCAGCTGCGATACTTTACGGATGCTACTCGCTTAAATGTTTGTTACCTGTGGATGAGCCATGAACTGGCTGGATGCGCCATGAACTGGCTGGATGCGCCATGAACTGGCTGGATGCGCCATGAACTGGCTGGATGCGCGTGTAAAACTCATTAGTTTGTTACCAGACCAATACGAGTTCAAATTTTAATGGTTTTTTTTTTTTGCAACAGCAGCCTTATCTGCCGAAATTGATGGGTCAACTTTTCATTGCATCACGTTGAAAAATGGAACTGAAATGTAGATAGATAACAAAAACAATACTGAAAACGGCTAGAGACGAAGTTCACGCAGTGCTGTCACCGCTTGCAGTTTTCATAGGTTTGACATGGCTGTTTAACAAATAAAAAACGCTTTAAGTAGAATAGAAAAGCGAACTTATAAAACTTAGAGATCTTGGGCAGCCAATTATGAGATCTACTTATATAACCAAACCGGAACTTAGGCTTCTGTCGCCGATAGGCTATTCAGTTCAAATATGGGAAGTATAGTGGTCCATTCGCTGAAAGCTGTAAGTGGTTTTTTGCCAAAGGAAGGCTGTGAAACTGAGCAGTCAGATGGTTATGGCTGTGGAAGAAATGCTCTCACGAGAACATATGATGTTGCAAGCAAATGGCATTCGCATTGTTGGTTGCTCACTGCAAACACATCGGACGACCTTAATTTGCAAATCATATGTTTATCGACGGATTATGCATAAACATCTCGCTGCCGCATATCCCCCTTCTCAAGTGCTCTAACCAAACCGCTCACACACAACGTGAATAGCAACATCTCGTGGAGATACGTCGGCTACATTTATTTACAGCAGTTACTCTTTCATGCAACGTTAATCAAAGCTGCCTATTTTTATGCGCCGATAATCGAAAGAGTCTCAGCACAGTTTTGTGCAAGTCTTTTTCAGATTCAGCAAATCCAAATGACAGTGCGAAAATTTGCTTAAGAAATTTTCAAACATGAAAAATCGAGGGTGTTCGTTGTAAGCTCTTGAAATGGTTACCCTCAAATAGTCCCTGCTCATGTGTTCCCTCCAACAGTCTGTCATGCGTTGATAGGACCATAGCGAATACATGCAATGGCATAAATATTCCTTGCAGACAGAAGTAACTTTTGTAGTGATGAGCCAGTTGGGTGTTGATGTTGCCTTACAGCTTAATGCAGTTGACAGAAAAGACGTAACACCCAACTTCCTCACACCCCTCCTCCTACCTCCTCACCATCCTTCGGAAGAAGGTTAATTAGCCTTTCTTTGCGTATTCGCTTTCCAATCGCTTTCTAAAGAATCATACTGAATTCACTGAAAGTAAGGTTGATGATTCTGTTGGAATACTGCATGAACAGGAAACAATATTGTGAGCAAATATCACGTGATTAATTTTGAGCTGTGCGGCCATCCTTATAATTTTTATTTTCTTCCGTAATTCATTTCTGCGTTATTCACGTCCTAACAGTTTTTTCTTGCACTTCTAGCACCTGTGAAGTTTTGGGGCGCTGCTCTTAAACTATCAGTTACTCGCTAATTTTCAAAAGAATATTTTAGAGGCCACTTGTTCGAAGAGATCTTTTCCAGAATTCGAAAACTTCAACTCTCTGTCGACTCACTGCTGGAAGGCAACCTGTATCCTCTTCGAAACTGGCAGCTTTGAAGCGGGGCGAAATTGAAATTTTCAAATTTGGCGACTTCCAACAGCTTTCAAAAAACGAGACGCTAATTCCGTTGACATGAAAAAAGCTTTTGTATTTTTGAATATGCAAGTTTGAGTATTGCGCATTCGAGAATCACTTTTATCCCTTTATCGAAACCTGAGAGCGAATGGCTTTTTAAAGTGGACGGCGTTGATGGGAGCTGAGAAAAATGAAATGGATTTTGTGAAATTCGTTTGCGCAATGGTGCCATGGAGAGATTTCTGTTGCACTTAGGCCCGGATACTACGCCTTCCATGCGAATCATAAACACTTGTAGAGTGAGATGATGATACGAAAAAGTGGGTTTGCTAGCCCCCAAGAACTAATTATCTTAAAATTTTTGGTCATTTCTTAGCTTTTAAAATTGTCACTTTTTAAAGAATGGTACCATAATGTAGAGAAGGGTCATGGAATTGTTTGCCCAACGATCGCTTTCTCTGAGAAGATCACCCTATCATTCAGAACCATCGGCCTTACTAGGTTCAATGGGGAGGGGTATGGGCAGCAGATCAGTTCTCGCGTTCACGAAGAACACAAAGGCAAGACGGCAAAATCGAGAACACAAATGTGAGGCACAAATTTAAAATGGGGAGGAGTGGCATCTATAGCAAGAAATTTTAGAAATACACTTCTTCTTCCACTACTTCCCTCTCTTTCCTCTCCGCGCACCCGTCACCTTCCGTCCTCCATATCTCAACTATGTCATGAGATCAAAAGCCGTCAGAAGTTTGAAGAAGTTGCGCTAATTTCACCTAAGCAATACTGTTCGGCCAGTAGAAAGCGTCACTCCTATGACAGGTAGCAATAGCTCCAAACTACGTCCTCGGCACTCAGACTTCCTTCTAACTGTTATGTTGACTTGAACTCACAATGCCTTCGCTACATGTACGTAGCTAACGTTGACTCGGACGAAACTGCTGGAGAACCCGTCTGGCTCCTTTTTCATGAATGGGCTGAGACATGGTTTTCGAGCAATTCTCAACCAGTTATCATTGAGCTGCTCCGTGCTCGGTGACCTCCATGAAGAAAAACCCTTGCAGGGACTGTCTTGAGCCGGGGGGAGTGGGGGAGAGGGGGAGGGAGGGCCAGTCGCGGGATATCGCTCCTCGAGAAGGTAGCTTTTCGCGTTGACGCAGTTTCTTGTCACTACGGCTTCTTGATGCTACTGCTCTTGAGGATGAATGGTACTTTAAACGATAAGGATCTGCAAGAAACTAATAGCTTTCTGTTTCCAGAACTATTCGAACGAGTTTAAGTGAGAAGCAGATGCTGTTGTGCAGTTAGTTTCCCAGTTAGCCTAATACATCTTATAACTCCTTTTATCGTTGTACGACTTCCTATATGCGCATACCGTTTTTTTCAAACAGGTTCTAGAAGCACTGCGTGTAGAATATGAGAAGAAACCCCTTAAACTTAGGATGAATGCAATTTATTTGGGTGATCTCACCTGCTTTTTTTGTAATAGGCATTTGGCTTCTAGATATGCTTCTAGAAGCTATCGCTCGAGAGTAATGGTGCAGCGATGATGCGCACATCACACTTATTGCGAAGGTTCTTAAGCGATCATTGGCGATAAAGCGCCAAACTGTTGGTTTCGACAAAGAAGGCGATTTGTTTTGAACGCAACGAGGGACACACAGAGAGAAAAAGGAATCGAAAAAAAGAGAAGATTGACCAAATGAGAGATTAGGCGCCAATAATCGCCATTCAAAACGACCAGCTAACATCTAATTGCTTCACAAAACAATCTCGTTCATTTCAGCGACGGCGCCTAGCAAATTGCTTCATTGACGGTCGACTACTGTAGCGGATATATGGTACGGTTCGCGTGCAGTCGACTTAGAATGTTTCATTGTGAATGCATATTCTTACGGAAAAATCGAATTTTCGTCACATGATGTGTGAATAAAGCGAAAGCTGATTATGCAGAGTTGGCGGAGCCGAAAAAAACTCACATGTAGATAGACGAGAGGATCGCTTTTCAAAATTCTTCTACTGTCATGGAAATTGTAAAATTAAGTTTTCAGTTGCTTAGTGGTTAAAGGGCCGTAATGCATTTAAATAAAGGGGAATATAACTTATTTGCATGAGTAACAATTTGCTTTGTTCGTGAATAAAAAAGTTTGCTTCTGTGGACGATCTATTTCAATAATTTACCGCCTCAAGACTTAATGTGTTTCGCACAAAACGAAATTTCCTGAATCCAAGAAAAAAAATTGCCTCAATGAAGCGTCCACTTCACATTAAAGTAGTACGTTTGCTAGTTAGTATCGTTCTTATAGAGAAGTTGGCTGCAATGTTTCCCAAAAATGTTGCAAGCGTGAAGCTTTTTCCGCGCCCTTATGGTGTCTGAAAATTTAGGACTACTTTTTTTTTTTTTTTAAACAGCAGCACTACTAGTTCAAGTTTCGTGAATGATTACCTATGACAGTAACAAAAACTTAGTGTACTGGCAACAATGATGAACCCCTTGCAATGATACGAAACAATTGAAAATTTCTATCGGTAAAAGAAGCCTACTGTATGCTTTGGGAACAGAGGTTCACCGAATTGTTTAGATGAATGTGCTTGCTTCCGAACTGATTGATTAACTTTCAAGAACACTCTTCGAAAAGTTATCGATTTCAAACGATGAAAAAAGATGAACGACTTACGCAAGTCAATCAATGGAAGTGAGATACTAAAACAATAATGATAGAAACATTTTCGAAAAAAGGAGGAGATCGATGTTTACTTGGTTAACTAAACATACTTCGTAAGTGAATTGATTCGTTTTAGACGCATCTCCTTTTTCGTTAAATGAATGAGATCGTGCATTTCGTGAAAGATGTATTTCTTTTTGCGGACAGCCAACGATATCGATAAAATGAGACATGTCTTTCAAGTAAGTGAAACATGCCTTTTCTGCGAAGTAACCGTATCTCTATTAGCTTACCGTAACGATAGCATACTACACGGTTAGTTAGCGTTTCGATGGATAACATGCGAACAAGACCAAAGACACTGATTGGCAGACTGGCCCATTTAAGCTCGCAAGTTTATTTAATGCAATTCAGCGAGGTTCAATTTCACTTGTCTCGTTTCTTTAGGCCACTTGAGTGTTCCCCGATTGTACAATATTGGCGATCGAATGGAGTGATTGTAAAAGGCGAGCGAAACACATTGTAAAAATGTCTTGCTGAGATGTGCTGTCAGCTGATAGTGAATTGGAGGCTATCGTGCAACGGCCGAGCAGCTCGAGTAGCAGACCAAGCCAGCACAACGTATGCGATAACGATTCATATCAATTTGTCCCCGCCTTGCCCTCTCATTCTCACGTTTACTGACTGCAATTAGGGGATCAGCGCTGCATTATGCGCATCAACCGCTAGGCTCCATTATTCTATCCTTTCTCTTTTCCGAAATACCTCTACAGCGTCTTCGCTGCGCTCTACCGTAATCTCGTATTGCGTCCACTTCAATAACACTCGTGCATAAAGGTGATTAATGGAGGCGAAAAGAGATATTATAGCGTCTGTCTACATCTGAACGCCTGTGCTAATCAAAACGGTGCATCCGATCATGAAAACAAACTTTCTTGTACACCGACCATGACAGGGGTTTCAAACACAGCCGTTAGCTTCAGAAAAATTCCAACTGGAAGGTGTTCAAAAGCAATGTTAGATATTCTTCCAACGAGTTGTTTTCAATCTTGGAATATTTTTTGTTGATTTTGTGCCAAAAAATTGCCTGTGCATATGGAACGGTTCAGAGAACATAAGACACTACACGCAAAAAAACGAGGAAAGCAAGGTACTAGTTTCATTCTGCCACTTATCCGTGAGCTAAAAGTACTGTTCTGGGCACAGCGATCCCTTCCACGTCAAGTTTTCCTCCATCTTTGGTTTTTTTTTTGAAATTCTTTGCTTTGATCATATCGTTAACGTTTTTCGTAAGTCATAGCTACTGTAAAAAAGCACTCGACGGACGTTTTTCTCTGCCAGACAAACACCTCAAATTCCTTTAAAAATTCATTTCAGTAATATAACAATAGAGCTAAGCTACCGTGCCCAACAATGAAGAAGAGAAAATCTTTCATTGATATGCGTACTTGGTATGTATAACATTAAGTTCGTCATCTGGCTTTTGCGCACATTGATGAAAAAAACAGACCTTCGCATAGGCGCGAGGGGAAAGGAACCTGCATAGCAGCTTTAAACCATTATTTTAAAATTGACTCTATTCAATGAATCGAAGCTATGTAAATGGCTCACTTCAAGCCGTTAAATTATAAACCGTCATTTTCCACTGTTTTCATTTCAGCATTTAGCAAACTCACTTATCATGCCCCTCTTGATGCTATAACGAAGCGAGCGCTCAACTTCATGAGCAACTTCGAACTTTCAGGAAGTCGAAAGCACAATATGGTACTTACCAAACGAGCAAAAATGGAGTCGTGGCACTTTTCAAGCACTTTCAAAATGTGCTTTCACTGATCAAGCTGCATTAAAGCTTAATGCATGTGCAATGAGGTCTTACGATAACTGCTAGAAAAAAATCACTGCTTTATGGTGAAGTTCCTGGATCACTTAAGGCCCTTGAGAGTGCAGTGAGGTCATGGAAGCAATCACAAGCACGCATTCCAAATCAAAGATAGCATTGGAAGATAACAGCTTATACTGCTTTTCAAACTTCACCCAAAATTAGGAACAAAATGGCATTCGAAAAACTTGAGTTGTTAACCCCTCAGTATCCGGCATTGATCCCTTAACGATTTAGGCGAACAGCTTTGAGCACTGTTGAAGTGTCGCGTCGAAATAGACGCCACCAGAAGTGGGTTTGTGGGTGTTTTTTAAGCGTGTCATCTGAACGCGAGGCACGTTGCGATCCCCCTTCGGAAGGCAACATTCGTAACTGAGAGCGCTAATTCGATTAGCGAAGCGTTCATCGGCGTTCAGTTCGCTCATCGGACAACAATAATATTGATTCGAACGATCGCCTATCGCCTAAACAAGAATAAACTTTTGCCCGCAAGGAAATTTCGAAATTGTTTTCAGACGACGATGTGCCAAACGACGTCTACATTTCTCTTTTGTGGCTGAACGCCTTTTTGGTGGGGGATTTTGGTTCCGACCGGCATTTGTGAACAGTTCGCATACTTGCCTTCCTTATTTTCGGTTTACTAGGTTTGAGGATTCTACAGCATGATGCCAGATGAGTTGGAAGAGTTACTGGTTTATTGCTTTGCTCTGAAACAGTTCTCACCTACTTTTTCCTCATCTATAACACATTCCTTAGCTTGTTTCGGCCGCCGACATTTTCTCTGTCGCAGAAAACAGTTGACAGCCTTCCTCACCAAGTAAATCTTTTTCATGCATACGTCGAAAATAAGATGTTTGGCACGTTCTTCTACTGCTGTAGTTGTTATTACAGTTGTTAGCTTGTAATGTCGCCCCCCTCCCCTCTCCCCCTCCCCTCCCTCCCGTTCTGTT
>JPKZ01000441.1:455855-496187 GCA_000803305.1 Toxocara canis
AACCGCGCCCCACAACAATAGCTCACCAACCTTTACTCGTCGTAAACTATCTAAATTTTTCATTAGGCATTCTCTATTTGCACTCGTCTGGTATGTGTTTGATCATTGCGGCATAATCAATATGTGAGACTGTTCTCAGAGCTTCTCAGTGTAAGATAGTTCATGAAATGATCAGATTCAAAAGGAAAACGACTTCATTTTTAATGAAGTTTTGTTGTTGATGGCTAATGAGGCTAGGAATCTTTTCTTTTGAAGTTCCTCCATTTACTCCTCCATCGACGAGGCTGATTTAGCTATTTCATTCCATTACTTGGTCTTTTTTATTCTACAACTTCTATATTTCGTTGATTTTAGCGAACACCCCCAGAATACTTTTTGGACGTAGGCATAACATAACGGCGTCTAACGCTTGCGATGTTGGCAAAGTACCAAAACATCGAGCAAATTTGAAAAATTTGCGCTTGCATTCGTTGCATTCAATAAAACAACGAATCCTCACAGACTATGAAGAGCATACTGCCGGGATGCTAAAAATAACTTCGCTAACTTAAAAGCTTCGTTCTGCTTCATGATGCCAGTCAGGTGGTGCGTTGAAAGTGCATTAGGGAACCTGGGGAAATCAGAAATGAAATGAGCAGTTTTCTTTTTTTTTTTTTTTTTTTTTTTAGGTTTTGAGCACGTCCGGTATGACAACTACAGTCGAATGCAGTGGACTCTGTCGTTAGCACAATGTTACCAAATACTGTCATTTCAGTTCTGGATGTGCGGCGCAAAAATTTGCTCTGTTCAGCACTCGACCAAACAGTTCCATAAAAGGGATATCAAGCAATTTAGTGCATTGAAAAAAGCCATAGTTCAGTGATAAATTCCAAAACGAATATGCACATCTGCGACGATGCATAAAAGCGACTAAGTGCTGAAACGAGTAGATTTATTATGTGCATAGTGTGTGAAGTTTTGCGCACGCATGAGCACCAAAAGCGGCACTGATTTAATCAAAGAGATAGGTGCGATCGTCGTAGAGTAATAAACTGTTAGGTTGGGTGTGCGCACAACACAAACACGCTTGCGCACCATCTTGAAAGCACACTTGCTCGACGGTTGTTTAGAGTGTTTGTTTAAACGAACCAACGCAACAAAACCAATACACCGAAATGCTGCCGAAGAAGTCATAAATTTTCGCACCCAACAGCATTCCAAATTTTTGCGATGTCGCTCTGTGCACTTCGCTTAGATTCAACGTGCATGTGTTTGTTTCTGGCATCCACATGGTACAAAGCCAGTTTTGTATAGAAGACTCAAAAATAAATTCTGCGCACTTCTGATAGCCGGAGATCAGAAATACGTCAACCTATCTGGAACTACAAATTCTGCGAGAGGTTTGCTTCTCGCCATAGTTTTCTTTGTAATTTCGGCACCCGATCCAGCTGTAGCGTATGCCTTCAACCTGATCTGAAAAAGTTCATTGTTCACAAATGCTGCAGCACTTCGAACAGCGTTCGAAATGAGTGGGGTGGAGCAGCATATTAGAATCGAATAATAGAGCAGCAAAAAGTGTCGCCCCATTTTCATATAAAAAGCGCAAATGTCGCAGCTAGATAGATGGCTTCCAGTATATCCATTCTGGAAGGTAGACTCCATTAACTGTAATACGAATCACTAAAGCGGTGGCGAATTTGATCGTAGAAGATGCTATGAAAAGAGCCAAGAGGAACTGTTTTAAGCAGAACGGCATAACATGAGATTTCCTCTCATCCTAACAATGATGTTAACCTGAAAGAAGAGCTTTTGGATGCTCGTTATTTGCTGCTGGAATATTTCATTCGAAAACGGTGTTGTGCATCTTTGGTCAAATTACTTTTTTCTGAGACCAAAAAATTTCTTCATATTCGGCAGACATTTTTATTAGAAAAGTCGAGTTCGCTTCAAGGAAGCATTCAAGAACTTAAGACCGGCTGGCATATGTTTTGCAAGATGAGGCTATTCTGTCGAATAACCTCCAAAGAAAGGGCATAAAATATTTTGCTCAGCTCATATAGATCACTTGGAAATATAGGCACTTAAATAGTCTGAAGCGAATTATAATAGGGATAATATTGTGTAGGTGCGTTTCATTCAAGAGTGATTGTTCAAAACTCATTTGCGAAGTTTATGAATTATGATGGCATTTCTTCGCTTTCTCTCAAGTGGCCTAAACATGACGGCCGTCTAGTTGTAGGGAGATCAATTGAATGTACCCAGCCCACAGGCGGAAACATCTATATACGAATCTGCGTGCCGGTACAATGCAGATGCACAACTATCTGTGCCGTTATCTATTATAAAAACTTTTTTGATGACAAACAACCTTCGTATTGGAGATTAGGTTTTTGCGAACCATGATGAAGTGCCATTTCCCAAATTTGACGGCGAAAAAAATCAGACCATGACAAATCCAAGTTGGGTATTAAAAAATGAACGAAGCAAGGGAAGAAATGTCGCATGAGAGAAGTTTACCTTCGATAACATCGCCTTTTGTAATACACAACTTCTATTAGCAAGTGAGCTTTGTCTATGCGACTTAATAGTAGCTCAAAGTTACTCACGTTGCGGAAATACAGATAGCTTCTTGCTTCCTCCTGCATCTTTCAAAGGTTAACGAATTCTAACGCTTTTAATCACCTAGATGTTTAAAATACGTCTGGGCGCCATCCTCCCCCTCCACCATCTCTCCCCTCCTCATCCTCCCTGAACTGAGCAGCCAGGATTACAAGGTCAAAAATCATTAAGAAAAATTGAAAATTACGCAAATTCAGTTAAAAAAAACTTCTGAAAGCAAGCGTTTAGGAAGCACAGGCGCCTTTTAGCATATGTAGGTCCCAAAAATTCTTGTACAAAAAGAACCCGCTAATTTAAGCCAAAAATTCGTGATGTGCGACTGCAGTCTGGAGATATTAGTCTGCAAGAACCTTGGAAAATAGGGAAGAGGAGGGAAGGGGTTGGAGGAGATGGCGAGTGGTGGGCATCCGTGTGTGTTTTAATTAGGAAGTGAATCCAGTGCCCAGGTATTTGAGACGCTTTAAATACAGTCGGAATTTTTGTTGTCAGATTGTCTTTGTGGCCGTCGATTTCCGGCAAAAGAGAAGATGAGAATTTGGTGTTGAGAAGTGGAGGTGATGAGCAGCGAGATGACAAAGAAAACACAGAAAACAAACTCACTTCAGATGCGCTTCATGATAGAGACGAGAGGCAAATTTGAATGTTTTACAGCGAGCAATGTGATCTTATCGCTCTAGCAACAACCTCCAGATGCCGTCCGCAGATGGACGTCACGGTCGACAGTGACGAGTGATTTTGCACTCATTAAACAAACCGTCTTCCTCAGTTCGCGCAATTGCCTGCTTCAGTTGAGTTCCTGGTGAAACCCAATTTGTGCATGATGCTTTAATAAGGCTAGGCCCAGCTTTTGCTGGAATCTCCAAACGCGACGCAAGTTGTAGACGAAGCTGGGGGTGAAATCCAAATCGTACACTTAGCTCAAAATGAGACACAACTTCATGCGACTTAAGCACGAGGCGACGGAAATTGGGTGCAAAAATGGTATTTTGCCCTTGTGCTTCACCAGTGCGTGCGCAGCTAGCGATAGCAATAAAAAGGATTAACTGAACAGCAACTGATTGGAATGATTGGAATCATTATTGGATTTCTGCACATTTCCCGACTATCAGCGTTATTTTACATCTCAACAACTCGCCCTCGGCGCCGAGTAAATAACCCGTCTTTACTGTGGTGCATTTGAAATTTTCCAACACAACAAACAGTTCCATTATACGTGCTATTGATGCATTCATCGCGTAAGCGATAAAGACGACTAGATGATAATAACTGCACTACCGAAATTGCATAGGCATTATCCGAAACTTTTTGCATCCTTAAGAAAGGTACACAAACTTTTTGCCGGTTCAAAAAACTGTTTGCAGCAAACGAAACCATATTCATGAGTTCATTTTTAACTGTATTTGGCTGCATGTTGCTTAGACTAAGTAATAGCCTTGTTGAGATCAATGGCTTCAACAAATATCGATGTGAAAAAAGCAAAGATTGCTCGCCTTCTTAACTCTAAGGAGCATGGTATAATTGGCTTACATGAAGCACTAGCCTGATGGGAATTGATGTGAAGAAAGAAATTGCTGGAAGGGACAAACTTCGTGGGCTCCACTAGTAGTGATCCATGGAGATGACAGCTTGCTAACAAGAGTGGTTGATAAATGTTCATTCAGCGAACGAGGAAAGCAAACTAATATATCAAATAAACAGTACATGGTGAATAGTGCCCAAACACTACATCTAGCACTACCGATCAAACCATCCTCACTTACTTCTCGTTCCGGATTTTTTCTTTGTTGCAGATGACGAGTCCTCCGTGAGCTACTTGCAGAAATCTGGAAGTATTGCTTGCTTAGTAAAGATTCGTTAGGAACAAGCAATGCACGTACTGCAATTTATAGAAAGTGCTCATGTGGGCATATGGAAAAAATAAAAGGAATTCAGCAGAACATAACGAGAATTGAAAAACATTGAGGGCAGCCGCTAGCAGATAACAGTGTTATTTGCAGTCAGCTTTCCAATGATTGTAGAAAACAGCATTACTTCTGCAAAGATCTTCCTTAAAACTCAATAAAAGTCATCACATAAGTCAGAGCAATGCTATGAATATCGTAAGAAGCAGGAATTATATTTGCATTTTCGGTTAAGAGAGCTGACTACCACCTCAGTATGAAGGTTTTTGTTTCATTACTTGCTGTGCCAGAGTAGCTGCGAGACAGTTGAAATATTTTGCGTTTGTTATCTGCCCATACGATGTTCCTCTTGTTTCATCTATATACTATACTTTTCATATCTATTATATCTGCTTACTAACCGCCGCAACGGTTGTTCGGTGTGCAGTTCAAGTGTTCTCCCTTCTTCCCTCTGATGCACTTTTGGAAAACGGACTGGTGCTATTCGATCGAGCTAAATCTATTTAAGAAAGGTACACAAACTTTTTGCCGGTTCAAAAAACTGTTTGCAGCAAACGAAACCATATTCATGAGTTCATTTTTAACTGTATTTGGCTGCATGTTGCTTAGACTAAGTAATAGCCTTGTTGAGATCAATGGCTTCAACAAATATCGATGTGAAAAAAGCAAAGATTGCTCGCCTTCTTAACTCTAAGGAGCATGGTATAATTGGCTTACATGAAGCACTAGCCTGATGGGAATTGATGTGAAGAAAGAAATTGCTGGAAGGGACAAACTTCGTGGGCTCCACTAGTAGTGATCCATGGAGATGACAGCTTGCTAACAAGACAAGCGTTTGCAACGCTACAATAAAGTGGTTGATAAATGTTCATTCAGCGAACGAGGAAAGCAAACTAATATATCAAATAAACAGTACATGGTGAATAGTGCCCAAACACTACATCTAGCACTACCGATCAAACCATCCTCACTTACTTCTCGTTCCGGATTTTTTCTTTGTTGCAGATGATGAGTCCTCCGTGAGCTACTTGCAGAAATCTGGAAGTATTGCTTGCTTAGTAAAGATTCGTTAGGAACAAGCAATGCACGTACTGCAATTTATAGAAAGTGCTCATGTGGGCATATGGAAAAAATAAAAGGAATTCAGCAGAACATAACGAGAATTGAAAAACATTGAGGGCAGCCGCTAGCAGATAACAGTGTTATTTGCAGTCAGCTTTCCAATGATTGTAGAAAACAGCATTACTTCTGCAAAGATCTTCCTTAAAACTCAATAAAAGTCATCACATAAGTCAGAGCAATGCTATGAATATCGTAAGAAGCAGGAATTATATTTGCATTTTCGGTTAAGAGAGCTGACTACCACCTCAGTATGAAGGTTTTTGTTTCATTACTTGCTGTGCCAGAGTAGCTGCGAGACAGTTGAAATATTTTGCGTTTGTTATCTGCCCATACGATGTTCCTCTTGTTTCATCTATATACTATACTTTTCATATCTATTATATCTGCTTACTAACCGCCGCAACGGTTGTTCGGTGTGCAGTTCAAGTGTTCTCCCTTCTTCCCTCTGATGCACTTTTGGAAAACGGACTGGTGCTATTCGATCGAGCTAAATCTATTATTTGGCTAGTCTTACTTTGAACACGAGAACAGTTACTAGTCTCAATAACTGCCATGAGTATTAGCCATTTCCATCTGCTCTAGACTTAAAAAAACAAACCTGTGGTGTATGTGATGCAGCTTGGGCGATTAGCGAAAGTGGATCATTCCTAAAAGCAGCTTGAATGCGTAGATAAAAGATTCTGTAGTTATGGGCCGAACAGCTTAAGAATCAGTAGAGACGTGTGATCGATCTACGTCAAGAAGAATTAACAATTACGAAGCTGAGAAGAGTGGATAGGTCAAAGTTGAAAAATGTTGTGACCTGCCATTTTTCGTTGGCATCTAGATGAGCACCACCGACCACATTAAACTTCGGTCAGCTCTTATTTGTTTTGTTTTTTTTTACTTTCTTGCCAAATAAATGACCCCAATGTCAATATGCACTTTCGAACGCAAAAAGCTGACACGACAGAATCAGGCTTCATAACGTAACAAATGATTATAAGAAACGCTTTGTTTTATTTTAAGGTTTTTGCTCATTAGCTCTCCATAACTGCAGCGTATATGGTCAAAGCATTGACACTGCTGAAGTTTAAAGTATTGGGAAATTTTGCTGCATAAAAAGAAACGCTAAAATATTCTTGCTTTCTGCATAACTCTCTGTTTGTCTTTGTGTCAGCTGTACTTTCAGCTCGCCATCAAACTCACTGGAATAAAAAGTGAAAAATTGAAGCATCAGTGATTTTCAAACGATACGGCGGACAGCAGAGTGGCATATTTCTGATCTTACTGATTGGGTAAACAATCGGTTAAACAAATATTCAGAAACTTTAGGGAAAAGTGTCTTTCACTTTTCGGATCTTTAGGTGCAATAGCTTCTGCTTACCTTGCTAAGGAACGACCAATGAAGAGTCATGAAAGTTAACAGCAATTTGCAGCTTAAGACAAAAATCTACTTTTAATATCTATGAAAAAGTTCCGTAATCAGTGGTTTCAGTACCACTTTTCAATAATTTTGCCAGTTAAGTTAACCATAACGCCATCGCTTCTGCGGGATTTACGAAATTGTTTCAAATCGAAGCCTGCCTATCAAACGACACAAGTGCGACAACTTTAGCTGCGCTCTTTTGTTACTACAAATGAGAGCTGCTCATGTCCAATAATGTATTTATTAAATGAATTGCCTGCTTTTCACAAGATGGAATTGGCTGTTGGAGAAAGTGATTGTTAGATGTTGAATTGCGATGTATTAGCAGCAAACAGATTAATTTCGGCATGTGAATAAGTTGACCAACAACTAAGTAAGCATGTTTAAGCTAAATTAGCAAGTTTTAAAAAACTGTGGCAAAATCAATGAAAAAGCAACTACACCTATGGCTTTCCTCAATAAGGAGAAGAGTTGATGACTTGAACCACGTTGCGTTTCAAATTAAATCTAAGTTTCTTGCTTAAGGGAGTAGTTCGAGAGGGTTACTTTTTTCAGCAGCGAAAATAAATGCAAAAAGTGCCCACATCGTACAATGCTGATGAATAGTGCCGCTGCTGATCTTTTTTCTATCTCTCGGCAGCTAGATTATGATCAACTTAACCACTCACCGTTTTTTTTTTGGAAATCATGAGCATGTATTTTAGGAATTGGCACGAAAGCAAAAGCAAGAGATTAGCAAAGGGAGGACCAATGTTGCGCGTGAAAAAGCATTGGCTCATAAGCAGTTAGGTAAATTATAGAGGAGAATAGGTTTAGTTGCATGAGTGCGAGTTAACACAAAGCATTAACAAATGAGATTGCGCCTCTTCTCAGCAAGCAACACACTACGTTGCATCCCTTCGGAAGGTCAACCTTGCAGCGGCGTCTCTTTGATGTGCTCCGTGCTCCATTAATCGTTATCGTATAATTCACGTTATTGTTTGGAAATATTTTTTAAAACACGAAAGATTTTCAATTCCTCTCGACGCTCCCTTCGTTGGCACTTTCGTATCTACTCTTCGCTTCTTCATAGTTTCTCTATTTTTCTGCCCCTTACTGCTTTATGCCACTTCAGACAAAAAGGTTAGCATTGTAGGAGGCATTATCACCTCCGAAATGGCAACTGATAACGTTTAGGCACTTTTTGATGTCTACTTTCCTCTTAGTACCGTTATTACATCATTTCAAATTTTGGTTTCTCTCACGCTGCTGCTTTTCTCCCCCTACGAGTCCTGCATTTTTCGTCCGACACATCATATTAAAAGAGCAGAAATTAGCACTAGAATAAGCTGAATTCATGAAAACGACTGCTGCTTCTCAACAAACGGTCAAAATATGTCAGTTCTAATTTTTTTAAGAAATAAGTTTGCTATGCGTTAGAGAGCTATAATATCGTATTCCTAAACGGAATGCTCAAATCAGCCTTTAAACTAGCAGTTGTTTGGTGTTGTGAAAACAAGAAATGACTGCAATAAATGAACCAGACTGCCTAAAACATGCTGTCAAATAAGAAACTGATTTGGGTGTTGTTTTGATGATAGCTATTTACCGCAAATTTTGATTAAGGGGAAAAAAAGGTTATGCGAATTAAATGCTGAGTAGCGTTGTATGGGCGCCGCAACAAAAAAGGGATGGGAAAGTGGTGATCGGGTGAGGGATTAGTTGGTCTGTTGTTCGCACTCATTCACACACATAAACACTTGGGTTATTTTTTGGGCACAACCGCGCATAAGTGCTTTTCGGAAGCTATCTACTGTAGGCCCATTGCGCAACCCAACTATAAGTGCGCTGCTCATCCCTTACTTTAGACGTTGCTCGCATCGTAGTTTCTCTCACCCTTTCTTAATTTTCCGTCTTAAACAGTCGCAACTTCAAAGCGGTGAAAAGTACCAGCAGTTAGGCTCATTTTCATGGTCTTCGCTTTTCGTTGAACAACTAGGCGTTTAAAACTGCATGGAACACTTGGAAAAGGGTTTCATAGTTGAAGCTTTCAGCTGAGCAGGGTTCAAGTGAACTTGTTTTCTATCCCATAAGTAGGCTTAGGCTTGTTTTTTATGAGAACGAGTGCACTGATATCATCCGGATTGCAGTCCACTATTCGCTTCATTGATTTCCTGCCAGTCAGTTCATACAATTTGGCAACCATGGCCAGTTTTATGAATAGTCGCCTCTGTGGTTACATTTAGCCGTTTTATGATGAAAGTTGCCCCTGAAATGACCTCAGTCCCACAAAACGGCTTAGTATGAAAGCGATCACCGACCTCATAGCTATATCATATTTCGGGAAGAATTCCGCGAGAGGAATACTGTAAACCAGCTATTGCTACCGGATGACAACGATCGATGAGCGTTCGTTTGCCAACAACACTGTTTCGTCATATTGAGATTGCTTGCGCTAACCTGACAGCGCTAATCCCGTGCCAATTATCATCCCCTTGTGCTAATTAATTATTCAGCGAATGGCGCTCAAAATTATGAGCCTTCTACGAGCGCCCAAATTGTTTCGAAAACGACTCTCATTAGAAGTTCGTATGCTCTAACACACTAATGATTAGAACTGCGATTGCGCTAACTCACTGACGATTATTAAGAATTGCGGGTGACCGAACACCGACGACAGGATTACGATCATCCTAACACACTAGCGTTAAAACCATGATGTTCTAACACGTTAGCGATTAGATCGCTCAGGACATCAGTGAGCCTGTTGAATATTCTCACATCGGTGATTTCGAACAAGCAATTTTTGCGTGGATTTTGATCAGTTTTAAGCTCGGTAAGCGGCCGAATTGCTTCAACCGAGTGTGCAGTTTATAAAGCATCTAAAAGCGCTAATGAAATATTCAGCACATTTTTGCGATTCGTGAGAGCACATGCTGAAAGCTTACTAACAATGCGTGGGAGAATCGGGCTTGAGAAAAACATAAAACTTGGAGGGCGCTCAGATGCCCGTGAGAGAGTGATTCTGAGCAGCAAATCCATAAAAGAAGATGCTCACCTACGCAAATTGCTTGCCTTGAAAGCGCATTCTCTGCAACACATTCGTTTTTCCCTACTGAGCACTTTACAGGCAGCACGAATTAACGGTTCACTATTAATTTTCTACAAACTGCTCCATCCGCTCACGAACAGTGAATTTTTTTTCGATTAATCTGCTCGTCTTTCGTGCTAAATTTATATTCTGCTGGAAGTGTGGTTTCAGTGAAGACCGTTATTATATTTAAAAATTTAACAGCTGAGAAGAAGAGCAGTTTTTGAGGGCATTGAACATTCACTATAATATTAGTATGGAACAATGTAGAAATCGAAGCGTCCTCGCAATATCAAGCATTGAAAAGTCGGTTGAAATTTCCTCAGGTTATGCCTAAAATATACTGCAGTCGATGATGGGGGTGAAACTGACGAGGAGAGGTTGCTTGACGAAGATAACGAAGAACAGAACTCTGACGCAGTTCAACAAAAGGGAAAGCAAAGTGTAACACCTATAGAGTGATGAGTGATGCCGCATAATTTGCACTCATTTGCCCACAGAGTGGTATGAGATGTTCAGAGTAAAACAGAGTTTGATTTTTTATCTCGACAAACCAGAAATGTCGAACAACGAAGAGATCTTAATCGCGGTCTGCCTTCCTCGAAGCGTTCGCTGAAGTAACCGCGTGTCTCGTTTACGCTCTCACCTATGCACCGTCGTTCAGGCGTCACGCCGTTCTTCTGTCGCTATACGTTTCTTCTTATTAATATGCCTTGTTCAGAACAGCGACGATTTGAGCAGTTGAAATCCCAAAAAATACTCTCGGCTTCAGATGTTCTTTTTCGAAATCGGCTCTTTGCATGTGCTGGCAGATTCGAAGGAGTGCGGAGGGCATAGATAAGAGGGTATGGGTGGAGAGAGTGGAGTGAACATTCATATCCGCTCGAAATTAAAAGAACAGCATGCCGTCTCCTCTGCAAGATTTGTGCAACTCTTATCGTTCCTTCCTACATTAACACTACCGGTGGCCTATCATAAATAAAATTTTAGATGTTGAGGAATCCACACTGTCATTCATTTTGGTTCCGACGCAGTGCCATATACAGGTCTACAGGCTTTCCTTAAGAGTATAATGCTGAAAAATAGAGCGCGATTCAATAATGTTTGCTGTATGTGCTTGTTTAGTGGGACAACTGTCGAGATTAATGGTGAACGCTTTCAATATTCACATGTAAAAGATGTAGAGCGGAATACACAAAACACGTTATGCGTCAGTTCTCGTGCTTTCACATTAGAATTGCCCTGCTGAGAGAAGTTTAAACGAAATTCGCGTGGGATATGCTTAGAAGCAGTGCTTTTCGTTAGGAGATTGCTTAAACATTACGAATCATGCTCGCTTGCATTGCTACTCCTTGTTGCTTGCTTAACTGTAGATGACAAAGTCAGCACATGCGTAAAACTCTGTTTTGCATGAGCTGATTGTGCTTTATGGCAACGCGCTCTTCTAGTCAAGAATAATGAAAGGTGGAGGGGAAGAAGGAGTCAGAATAAGCATGCCAGAGTTGCTTATCGCAGAAATTTTTACAAGGTTTTTTACATTGAATGTTCTGATCTCGTTCGACCTTGTGCTACCGTCCGCGACTGCTTGCGGTCCTGCTCAGTATCTGATGTTAAAGGTAGAATCAAATATTGCGCATCAAGCTCTTCGCTGCAAAACTTACTATTAGTTCATTTGCGTGCCTACGCCTGTTTCATGCCTCCATAATGCATGTTTATCGGAGCACCCACTCGGTTACCTCATTTCTGCAATAAAATGCGCACAATGAATTCACTTCTTATCTACGTCGGTTGCTATTCGCTAACAATGCGAACTAACTCGCAGTATAAGGTAGATCAAAACTCTTTCTTAACACTAAACAACGCGCAATTCGCCACTGTCTTCCATGACCTCCTTTCAAGCACAAGGCTTTTGTTTCGTTATCATAAAATTTGTTGGCTGTTTTTACATCAATGAAAACAATTCAAATTGGAAGAAATTCAAGTTTTGCGCGAGTCATCATAGTGTCATTTTACATCCTGAACATATTTGCATTAATACCACTTAGGCAGACATTTTGCAAGGAATCTTTGGAAGGGGCGGTACTACCGCTAAATTTCTAAATTTCCGCCACTCCTGGCTCAGTGAGGAGTGACGAAAATTTAGAAATTTGATGGGAGACCAATTTGCTTCATCAGGTAGGAGGTATTTTAAAACTTTTCCTAGTAAGAAAGAAGTGATAACCTATCCAATTCAGAAGTCTTCGAAACAGTCCAATAGCCTGCCTATGCTCTTTCATTCAGCTGTTCCGTTTGGGCGGATGAAAAAGAATAGAACGAGAATTAGTTGTTGGAGAGCTTAGGTGGTAAGGGGTCGCTTTTGAGAGAACCGCGGGTGGGACAGTATGTTTGCTGGTTGTTGTGGCACCAACGCGTTAATCTCGAAGATATTGTTTCTGGTTTCTCTACCGTAATCCTCTTACGCAGTCGATTGGTTATGTGATGCATTCATGCACAATAAATGCGCTCAACGAGTGCACAACGCGTCGCACACGAAATGAGGCTCGGCTCGACTCGAATCGGTGCGGCTGAGGTCGTCTCGGTAACATGGACTGTGAATATGATTCGATTCGAAGAGCCAGTTCGCACTGCTGCACCTGGCTTCGAAAAGCACATTGCCGTTAAGCCAACCAACCATTGGCTAGTATTGTTATAGCTTCGGTTGTCTCCATCACAATCGCGACCTACTAATCCCCTCCACAATGAACGCACCCAACACTATTACGCGACAAACGTGTATCTGTTTGCCGTTTATGCGCCATTAGTCGCCAGTTTCGTTGAGTCCATATTCAATTTGTATGCATATCAACTTGTTTCACTTATAAGTTTTAGCCATTTATTTAGGGCATCGAAAAAGTTAGGCAATCTGATTGAGTTGCGCACGTTGTGCAGAAGTCGTTCTCCATTGTAGAAAAGCGAATCCGCATTTGATTATTATTTGTCGGGTGATGATTTACCACTAGTGACATATGTCACTAAAGGATGTCTCCACTCGTGCACATTCTCATTATTTTGATGTGTTGTCTTTTCAGCAACGACTGTATCACAACGACAAATTTTTTATTTCAATGGTAGTAGCGAAGACGAATGTCTTTGTTCATAAGACAAGTCTTTATTAGGCTTTCACCATTATCGCTGATCTAGTTATCAGTGGCCTTGAACTAGTTACCTGTTACTCCCAAGCTATTTCAATGTTTTCTAGAGATTAAACGGCTAAACCAAAACGTCAACGAGTGGTGCTGTCGAAATGAAAACTTCTATTGAATTCAAAGCCGTTCTATCGTAGAGCTGACACCAGTATTAAGCAGCGGTGAAGTAGGTTCAACTCCCATGTTTTGGAATTATTAAATTTTACACACTTCGGGTAGCAAATTGAGCTGCTTTCGGATCAAAAGCGCTCTTGGGTGATCGTCGGACGTGCGCTTCGGAGACCAACCGCTGCGTTCTGAAACCGGATGAAGAGGCGATGAAAGTGAGTTAATGAATGAACTGGTGTAATTAAGGGTGCGAAAACACACGAACATTGTTCATGCAACAAAGCGCTACTTGGGGTTGACCTTGCCTACAGACTGCTTGCCCAACGTGCCAAGTTACTCGTTCGGCGTTTAAGTGCTGTGCTTCTCTGTAATTGAGTAGGGGGCCGATCGCGTTGCGTAACCGGCCGAGAATAATGCCTTTGTAGTGTTCTCAGTGGCCGCAGATTAGCTGCTCGATTTGCGGATAAGACGCATCATTCGTTTCTCTGGAATACGTTTGCAACATTCGTACTGTGTAGCAACATCTCTCGCCTAGCGATGCTATCTACAATATCAAATACGCATCATATCTTTCAGAAGCGGTATTGCGTTGATACTTCTGTGTATCGCGTTGACCGAGTTTATGTAAAAAACAACAGACTAGCTTATTTAAAAATCTAACAAGACCCCTCCAATATACGTTTTTCATTCACAAATCTCAAGGAATAGGATATGCTCGCAAGCACTCGGAATATTACTGCTATTCATGGTTTTATTCAAGCGTTCATTTGCATATTCAGAACTATTTCACATACATGCTTATTGCCACCTTCAGCTGTGAACGAATGCAACATTTTGCGGACATACTCGTTGCATTAGTCTTGCATGAGTAGCTGGTGCTCTTCACGAATAAATGCCAGGCTTGGTGAATTGTTTGTTGACAAGCTGTGTCAACGACATTGTTCCGTCAAGAGTGCTGATTTGAGTGAGCGGTTGCTGGTCACTTTCTTACATCGCACTTCTTTTTTGTCGCTATGCAACGGGAAGCGCTATTCAAACGTCTTGTTTGCGTTGGCGCATGAAGGTCGGTAAATTTGGCAGAGTTAAGTCAGAACACATCAGCATCAAACATGATCAGCTGCTCAAACGAACACTTCACAACTTCCTCCTCTTCGCACTTCTTGCCCAAAATTCACAATACGCAAGAATGCTGTGCATGTGAAACTTTGGTGAACAATCGCCCCTGTTGATGAGCTACAAATATGGCTTTCGATTGGCGTCAAACTTATGAATTTCATTTGTTTCAAACAAATACTTTTATCACCTTAAATATGCTGCGCCTTGCATTTTCAATACATACGAGCGTGTGCCAAGTCACTAGACCTTGTCTAAGTATTGTCTCATTGAAATACGCCGCTCCACGCAACTTATTTGATCCGATTCAATGGCTCCCACTGGAGACTACTGCTTTTATCAGCAACGGCGGTTAGTTGAAGTAAGGAGCGCACGGATTATGGAGTACCAAATAATAATGAAATGGGGGCTTTCAAGGCTGTGAAATTCATGCTCCGAAAGAGAGGTTGGAATAAATGCAGATAGGGAAGCATTTCGACGTTGTACAATAGCTTCATAACACTTATCATGGTAGGGGTCAGCACAGTCAAGTTTGGTGTAGAACCGAGCTTCAAATAAATGAAACATCCCCAACTTTGAGGCTCTGCTACTAGTATTTTTGGCATCCGGAAGGTCTCAAGCAATAATAAGTGTCCTCGGTTATTATCATCTTATGAAGTAACGCTTATTTCAACTTAACATGCAACTCTTTGGAAGCAACACCCGTAATATTTCGATGCGAGAGAGATAATGACATTTTTGACGAAGAGATTGTCATTTTTTTTTCTGTTTCTTTCAAATGACATTATTTCGAAACATAGCTGTTTCTTTTCATTTGAATGCGCAAAGGAACTAAAAGGTTCTAGGTATAACGACCTGAAACAAAACCACCCCAATACGATCTCCTCCAGTATATTTCATTTTTTCCATCAAATGACGTGCCTTTTTCATTAAACAGAAAGTTGTGAAAAAATAGAGTTTACATTGCTTTTAAGGAAAATTTATCATACTGCCATACTTCAATATAGCGAAAGAGTACGAAAAAACATGGTATGATTCTAGAAAGTGACGCAGTTGTGCATACACGAGCTGAAAGAATCTGAAGTGTGGGAGAACAAGCCTGTGGAAAGGAAGAGGTGCTTTCCAAGGCGTGAAACTGGTATCTCAATCTGCAGGGCCAGAGTATCTCAATCCGCCTGTCGATTTGATATATGGCGAGCGGTGAAAGGGAGCTGCAACGAGACAAATTGTGCTCTGATTGATGTTGGGCCGGTCAGCCGTCTTTGTATGTGTGTATGTATGTGTGTGTATGTGTATGTTTATGTGCGCCTTATGCACTAAAATGTAGTGGCGGTAATCTCTACGACTCGTACAGTAGCGCATTTTCCACTTACACTATCTTCTTCTGCATAAATGAGTTAATTTCATGAATAGAAGTCATTCACATATTCTTTACAAATACGAATGCTTAAGTAGCAATACATGTATTTACTGAATATACGCAGGGAATTGCGGGTAATGAAAGTAATTAATAAACATTATTTAGATGGTTTCTAGGTGGTCGATCCTGAGTACCGATTACTGGCAGAAAATCCTGAGAATGAAATAGCAGTCATCAAATGTGTATTATTTTTATGTTTATCGCGTATAATATATTTAATGCACATGAATATTATGGACATTCTGAATAAGCACCTAAATTTTGGGAATCTTCGAAAACACGATGAAAAGGAGCAGAATTGAACGAATATTTGTTTCCTAAGCTAATCTCCAAATGAACAGTGTACAGTGCTCGGGTTTTTCCATATTTATTCTTTCCATCGTTTAAATTTTCATGTTTAGGCCGCATGCTGCATAAACAGTGTAAGTGGTATAACTGAAGCAAAAATAGAAAAGCAGCTCTCTTTTTTATGTTAACCGCTCGTTGATTGTGAAATGCTGAAGGATAAGCAAATCGAGTTCGCTTGCAAATCATAAAAATCAACACCCACTTAAGAAGCCAACTATCAGGCTGAGCAAAAACCTGACAAGCTGAGTAAAAAACTTAACAGTATGGCTCCTCCCTTAAGTTTACGAAACCGTTTGCAATTTCGCTTCGTTATTCATCCAACCGCTACATGAGATGTAACAGCAGAAACGACAATGCTCTTTTTATGGGATTTTATCGTTTTCGATCAAAAAATGCACTTACTTTCGAAGATTTAACGATTTCCTTTTTTAACACCCGCAGAACTTCGCTTTACAAAAAAACCGGGCAGAATATAACAAACGCTCGCTTGCAAGGAGATTAAACCTAAGAAAACGAGTCAATCAAAATGCTTAAGTTTGTCACAGCCACATCATTATTTCATTGTGAAGCAGCTTCGTGTCAGAAACATATGTGAGTTTTCGCTTTGGCATTGACGGTGTTTCAATGACTAATGTAGACCACTGGATAAACAAATTCTTAGAAAAACGAAGCTTAAGATTGTGATTAGAGATATCACAAGGCTGTTGCTCAACTTAAGCCCGCTGAAAATACGTCACCACCTTTGGTTCATTGAGAGTGCATCTTTAAGGACCTGAGTAAAAAGCTGCTGCAATTTTGGAAGAGTAGAGAGGTCTATGCCGAACATTTCTCATTTATGACGCATAGTGATTGATTCTACTTGAACGTTAATGAGAAAGCAAATTTGCTCGGTTCTAAGGAATATAGAGAGAAAGGAAACGTCATAACTTTTCCCGAACATTCGCTCACAGAAACAGCACTGTGACATTTCCGGTTGCACATAGTTCAAGGCAACGTTCTATACGTTTTAAGCAAAAGCGCGCGTTTTTTTTCAACAAAAATATACGTGAAGCTTGCATGGAAAACTTTCGAAATGATGTTGCTGTTATTTTTCCTTACACTGCATGTGTGCTCGTTAAAAACGAGGCGCTCTTTATAAACGAAGCTTTCACCGATAAGGAAGCTTTAACAAAGTAGCAGCTCTTCCTCCCATGAACCCAAACAGGCGGAAATCTCTCCTTGAACAGAGATTCATCTTGGATGTGAGCCCCCCCACTTACGAGCCTCATGAAAATGAACGCCCTCGAACCTTTAATTAAGCAAATGTGTTTAATAATTTTTATTCTTTCGATATGCTTGTCACATGAGATATAGCCGTTTGAATGACTGCTCAAAAAAAAATTTAAAAAATCGTTTGCTTTCCTCAAAAAAGAATTTTCATTGACTGTTCCTCAACGTGAAAAAGAAAGCACTTTTTTGTGAAATATACTTATTCCATATAGTAAAGTAACGAAATAAATGCTGTTCATCTTATGCATTTACGCATTTCTGCGATTAGGCATTTGCATCAGTAACACTATACGATGACCGAATCGGCAGCAAACAGATCATCAAGAATAACGATGTGATGCGCGCAATTTATCGAATAGCGTTTCGACAGTCTCTGCGATTTTTTATTCGAATTAAACAAAAAAAGAAAAAAAAACATACACACACAAGATTAATCATCGGCTCTACTCATTATGCTTTTGTTTCATTCCACCACTTCATCAATAATTTCGCAATTGCCTAATTTTGAAGTTGCAATAAATTTTTCACGAAAGAGTGTGTTCTTTCAGAAAGAATTGAACCGTCTTTAAAATTTCGTTGTTTCCGACTCTCTCGGTGCGGCAGTCAATTAAAACTTGTATAGCATTTTTTTTTTGCATGCATAAGCACAACATGTTGTTTCATTCGCATAAAGTTTGTTTCAAAATTCAAGACAAGTTTATGACCATCTAAATGATCGTTTGGAATAAGTAGTATTGTAAAAACTCCAGACATGAATGACGCTTCACTTGGGTTTCTTAAGGCGAAAACTCGGCTACAATACATGCAGCGTCTGTATTTTTAATGTTAACTGTCAAGAACTTGGCCATGATTTTGGATGCGATTTTCGTATATGTTGTGAGAGCGTAGTTCTAGCTGGTCGCACCACTTTTCTTGCTAGGTGTAGCGGAGGAATCATCCTGGCGGATAAAGGCAACAGCCGTGGCAAACTTTTTTAAACAGTCGATAATCAGAAGTGAATTTCGTTTGATACTTCTTCCGATCTTATGGATCTATTAGGATTATTAGGTTTAACACAATGTCACTTCCGGTTCTAAGTGAAAAACCAGAAATTGTTAAGCAGCCGAAGAAACGTGAAGTAAACTCTCACTTATATATCGAACTTTGTTATGGTACAGTAAACCAACAAAGTATTGCTTATAAAAGGCTTCTGTAGATCTCCTAACTGTTCTAGCATCACTTCTGAAAGCATGAGCATCGCTTTCAATTTTAGCACTCTTTGCAATAATGTTAAAAGGGCATGTCGCACTAGTCTTTCGATATTTCATCCTAATTATTTTCAAAACACAGAGGTATCATATGCTCGTATCATAATCCACAGCTACCAAAGGAATCTCCAGAATCTCCGTCTCACTGGGAAGTCCACTCCACCCGGCCTTCTTGCCAATGCAGGCTTCCTCAGACCTTCTCTTTTAAGAACCAGATGCCCGTTCGTTTAGCAGACTTGGCTGTCGGATGAAAACGAGCAACATAAATGGACAAGTCGGAGCGTCGTTTTGTTTCACCGTAGCCATAAGATCTGCATAGTTCTTTACAACCTCAATTAAACTCATTCTGGGCCAGGAGCGCTATAGGCCCCACGGCTTCTGTTAGATGACATATGGTACAAATATTCCATTTATACAAGTTAGCAGCACCGAGAGTTGCAAAAGCAACTAGTGCGCAGAAAAATAAAATATCGCAAGCTAATCGGGTCATATGAATAGATGATAAGTGAAGGCTGTTTATGATTTTTTAAACAGAGTTGGTGATAGTAGTGGAACCCCTCAGGGCGCCAGCGAAAGGGGAGGGGAGAGGCAATGGCTGCGAGGCAGAAGCAGTGCGGTGCAGCGCGGTCGGTCGGCGATGACTTGTCGATGGGCTAATTGGTTGGGCCGACAAATTGAGCACGCACCGTTGAAATGTGTACAAACAGTAGAGTCTAGCATTGAAGACTGCAAGAGTCAGCTGCTCGTCTTCGAATGAGAGAATGGCTCGGTGGCGAGCCGCGCGTTTTCACTCGCATAATACGCGTTCGTTAGCCCAAAAATAGCCTTAAGCTCTCCGTTTCACTAGATCGGTTCTCCTCTAATCGAGAAATTCGCTTCTGCTCCCACAAATAGTCTCTTTTCTTCTCTTCTATTGCGGAAATTCCTCTCAAAACAACGGTGCGTGCTCAACTTATGCGTCGAAAGTTCGTTTTCAAAAAATTGAGCAAATGAAACAACTGCACTTCGGAAAAATCGCTTCATTTTACGACATCGTAAAACTTCAACATAAATGTTCCTCGTACAGTATCCTTTATCATATCTGTTGGTTGAACATTTAAGCACACTATAGTGGCAAAGCTAGCAACAACTGGAACTGAAACTGAAACCTCAAACTTCCGTATTTCCAGTTCGTTCATTCATCACTTTCCAAATATCCTTTTCATCTCGTCAGTTTTTCACTAAGGTATGCAACATATTTGTTCAAAACGAAGTCATTGAACTGTTGTGTAGTATATGGTGCTTGATATCATTGGGAACTTGCATTAGAGCAAAGTAGCAAGGCACACTGAATAAAAATTACTGTTGTAGTTGCTCTGCTAGATATATTAATACTTTCTAACCTCTCAAAATAAAACCGAAATCACAGCTTGGGGCTATGCAAAAAATAGCACATAGGTTATCGTTATCAATGATTTCGACGATCATCCCGAAATGTTCATTTGAGTTCCTGCTTTGCGTTCATCTCATCTCCACCAGACAACGTTCGGAAAATAACCCACATATGCACACCGATTTGCACTTAATATCATCCCGTGCGATGCGTAAGAGTCACATGAAGTCGCTTTCAATATAATTTTTGCTAGAAATCTTGGCCGGCCTCGGAAATGTAAGACTTTCCTTCTCTCAATTTTCTAGCCATCATCGCTGAAAAAGAACAATTTTCAAACAAAGCTGAAGGAAGCACTGCATAAGAAAGGAAGTCGCAAAACAAACTCAATGAGCAATCGGATAAACAAGAGGTAGCGAACGCAAGTATTATCACAACATGAACTAAACATTGAAATACACGATCTTGCAAACAGCTGTTTACTAAACGTAGCTTACAAATGGCGCTGCGATCAAGGTAGTTGAAGATTTTAACACAAAGCGGTAAACCAGAAAAACGCCCATGTCGAGCTAGGGGTAGCGAGTTGCTGTTGCAGTTACAGCGTTGCATTTAGAGCGCAACAAAGCTTGGGACCGGATTGGATTTATTGAATGAATAATTATAACGTTGCCAGGAGGCCTATGGTATCGGTAAATCCATTTTGCAGCTTTGTTTGTTGGCTGCTTCGAGGCATTACAAAGTTAGTTTTGGCTTAAGGACCTCAGATGTATTTTCTAACGTATCAGCAATATCATGGTTGCACGCATGATCCAGTAAAACGAGTTCGCTTTTTTCTCAGGTTACAGCTAAATAATCTCCAAGATGAATATCGTCCGTTTCACGTCAAAAGCCAATGCCGCGCTCGTGAGGAGCACAGCCGCTTTGTAGTCTAGCACTCGAAAATAATTTTTACAACAATATCGAAAGCAAACACTTCACAAAATTTGACAAGCACACAATCGTTCAGGCGCAGCAGCATGTGTTGTTGGTATGGAATGCGAAAAGCACATTCCCTTCCAACCTAAAAAAAATAGTTGCCCGAGAGTGTTTGACGTCTCTAACCGGTGCAAAAGCAATTTCACAAGCCACCGTCCTATTCGATCAGGATTTCTCTAAGCGAACGAAGATAGGTGTCCTTAAAGGGCCTCTTTTTGCGAGCTGTTCTTCTGCCTAAAATAGATTCCACTTCACACCCATCTTTGGGTCTAGGTCCTTGAACATACATGGCCGCACACGAAACCATTAATGATTGTCGTGGAACGCGGTTGGTAATAAAACAAAGCGCGATCCGTCAAGATGAAGCAAAAGCTTGAATGTTTTTGGTTTCTGATGAGATACTATTTTAAAGACGATTGCATACGGAGATTGGGCAGTTATGCAAAATATATCTTACTTTCTCGACGTTGCTCCTTGATTGTTGATTAGCAGTTACGGCTTTTGCATTACTTCAGCTGAGCATTTTATTAAGTATTTCTTTCGATTTATTTACTAAGTTACTCATTTTATGGTTTATTTTGCTAGTGATTTTAATTTTACATATAACCTATTTTGTCTAAATAGCTTTGAGATAAGAAGTCAGGTTAATGTCTGTTCTATTTGCTGGATGGACTACAAACACTTTGCATCTTGCTTCTGTATGTTCAACTTTAACGATAGCAACATTGCGTCAAACCGAACTGTATGTATTTGGGATCCCAAAGCCGATACACTGCGCTTGATTTGGGACCAAATGCAGTTAAGTCAGCTCGATTCCCGTTCCACCGTAATCGACAACATTGCGACATGATGTGTCAGAAGTTTTGGCCCATTGGTTTTTTGGAAGACAGGCGAAATAAATAAATAAGAAAAAGGAAAATAAAAGCGAGCAGAAGCAGTCATTTTTGCAGTTCACAGTATGCATTGCGAGGTGCTCATGAATATGATGGCACAAATGTCCGTAGCGCTAGTGCTCCACAAGCTCTAGCAACAGAAACGCCTCAATTGTTAAAGCACCGTTGCAACCAGTTGTTGGTTGCAACATTTGTTACCGGCAGTGAACATAATACAACATGAAGACCAATTTATGAGTTTAAAATGTCATAATAATTTATCCACCTGAAATACATACGATAAGCTCAAAAAGCATTCTCAATACACAATAAATCATTTGTTGGTTTGTCGGGACGCTATTCACATTCGCACTCACCCCGATTATCAACATTTACGCAAACTAGTGGCAATAATGTTGTGAGTATAACATTCGTAGACGGTTTTGTAGAGGCCATTTGAATTTCAAATAGTTGTTCATCGTGTTTTTTGGTCGAATAAATGATGTCTTCATGGTGTGTGCCCTCGTACTTTTTCACATCTGTCATATAATGAGCTTTACCAGTTCTGAATCAAATAATACACTCACTGCCATGCGATTCGTGTAAAAAACGCCCAGATGAGCGTTCATCAAGCCTCAAGGCCAATCGAAACGCGGGGGTGGAGCTTAATAGCACAGCGCCACGCCCACCGAATACGCCTCACATAAGTTGACAGAAAGAACCGAGTCGTGTTGATGTTCGCTTGCAAAAGTTTATTGTTTTGGGCGTTTTTTGATTGTACCGACAAATTACTGTGTATCGAACGTTCAGTTTTCTAACGCGATTTTCATGGCGATCATATTAGCCGCTTATCGTTTACAAAATGTGTTCCGATGAAAATTTCATTGCAATTATCCTATTGCTTCACACTGAAACTGAATTTCAACGTCAGCGCTGTTATAGCTGTTTGAAACATCTCACCATCTAGCTTCACTAGCTGGCTGTTAGCGCTTCAAGAATAACCATCATAACCACTAGTTGGTTTGGTTCGTATCACTCTGCGTTTGAAAAGGTGATAATCAGCTGTCATGGTTTCCGATACGATGTATTAATTTGAAAGCAATCAACACTTTGCAACGTCACACTTACTGAAGATCTGCAATCGCAGAAGTGATTTATGTATGGTTGATCAATGATTGGCCGGGTGCTTTGGCAGCTGAAAATCATGAACTTTTATTTCTCATCCCACTATTTATCTTCCGCAAGTTATCGAAGAAAATGAGTGGTTCCGTTTTGCGCACCGCGTTAGCTCCGTTTTTCTAATCCCACATGAGACACATTCTGGGCTGTTTGAACGCTCAGCTTTGTTCTGCTTAATTAACCTTCCAGTTAAATGATAACATCTATGATCAATTCTCTTACACTTTCTGTATTATTTATTCTGATTCTTCTCTGCTCTATCGATGTTTCTTAACAGTGTATAGTCTTGCAAACAACAGCTGAGGGCTTGCTAAACCGTCTTAACAAAAATAATGATATATGAGGATTGAGAAGTGAAAAATTCTGGAAAAAAGTTGCTTTTTTTGTCAGGATGCAATAAATTTCAATTCTAGCAACAACACATTTTCGCAGCATTTATTTCTCTAATTTTCTAGTCAGAATCTCCAAATGTTTCCTAATGCAAATTTCTAGACAGGTCGCAAAAAGCCAATTAGAGACTGTCGTAGATAATCGCCAAACAATTTATAGATCATAATTAGCTATTTTCGAGGCTGCTTTCTCTTTTACATGATTTCTCTACTCACATCTCTGGCAACTGAGTTCCGATTGAGAAGTTTTTATTGCTTATCTCTTATTGTACTAGACATTCTCTTAATGGCAACAGTTATGCCTCTAAGAAAATGATTCAATTTTGATAATAGTTTCGCTTAAAACTTTATGCTGTCCGCATGATGTAGTTTGTAAAAAATGAAAAGCTGGTGTCGCATGTGTCCAAGTTTCTGAAAACGACTGCATTGCCGAGTATTTAGATTTTTCCGTTTTGAGGAATGTCTTATTGTTGTAACCGATTCCGTTAGAGTGCCCTCAATTGAAACATTATGATAGCTGCGCCAATGCCTTGGAAGACTGAAGTACTGCTGGTTAGAGTTTCGTCTTTGCTTGGTTGAAATCTTTCGAAATTCGCTTCATTTGAAGCTCACATTAAACTGCTGGCTGAATTGCTTGATAAATTATTGCTATATCCTCGCTCTTTTTAGCCCCACTATAGAATTACGTATATTTTATTCTAAATTCATTTGTCTTCAGATGAAATCGCTTTTCCTCGATGCAGTGGTTTGATGGATGATTTCTATCGTTAAATTAACGGCCCATTCCAATCTTATGCGGCTTAACGTTGTGGTCGATGATGCAGAAAAAATAACTTTAACAAGTAACGTATGCTTTGCAAATTTCTGGGCAGCAGGTCTAGTACAGTGGTTTTCATGGTTGGCTTGCCACTCGCCCTCACAACGCTCCCTCGATCGGTCCTTCTTAATGAAAAGCAAAACTGTGGGGCACATGAGTGCCATTGAACTTGGCACATTTCGAAACAGTGATGCGTGATGCTTACAAAGGACGGCGTTTCAAAAATTTCCAGCACATTCCACCTTTGCTGTATACGCTGGCAAACTGGCTAGCTGAATTATATCAGGCATCGTTCGTTCATTTTTTTGTGTCCCTTTTATTAAACATTTTTCATCTTTATTTGAACTTCTAATCTTTCTCAGTCATTTAACGCTCTCCGTTTACATCCATCAAGAAGTGCTGGCGTTTAAATTATGCTAAAAGTATGATTAAATTATTAAAGTATGATTGCAGCTCGGTTCTTAGTCACATCGTTTCTTCTGCTAAGCTATGTGACATATGACTATAAAGTATAAAACTTACATAAACTGTCACTTTACGGCTAGCATATCAACGTGAGCGTTCAATTCATCAGTTAAGAGGTTCTATTTGCTTAATTATTTTCTTTACGCTTTTTTTCCATTTGATGCCTTGTGAAATGTTAAAGTGGCAAAGCAGTCTTCCCATATTGCTGATCTAGTTCAGAATATGAGTAGAAACGATAGGTTCAGCGCATTTTATTGTTCTGGTGTAGACTGTTAAATCGAATGTGAAGCAAATATCCATTTTGATACAGCCATAGAGTGAGTGTCGAAGCATTATGAAGGAAATGAGTTAAAATATTAATACGTTTGGGCATATAAGCTTCTTTAAGGCTTTCGAGCTAGTCGCTTTTTGCCAAAATGCTGTTACAATTTGTATGTATGTTTAGCCTCTTGTTGATTTATTTTTGTAGGTAATGTGAAATAACTGTTTTAAGGTATTTTTCCCATCGTTCTAGTAAGTCTCTTGCCTAAAATGTGATTAAATGCTGATTGTACAAATATACAAGAGTGAGTATGAATTTGAGGTGTGACAAAATATTACAAATATAATTACTATTTTGCTGCATGAGAATTGTTTCCTCGATATTTCGAAGTATATTCGGACGGTTTTGCTGTTGTTCTTGCTAATGCTTTTCTCATATCTGTTCATCATTCTCAACATTATTTCATTTTGCTGCAATTTATGTTTTCCTTCGTCATGGGAGCGAGCAAGAACATAAGAGATTTAGACGTTATTACATATTCAATAATGGTGATCACAGTAAACCAATTTGCGCACTTATAAAAGCGTAATCGTAATGTTGGCTGATAGAAAATCGTTTCACTTCCACATAGACAAACAATTATTTAATGTATAACAAGCGCACAAACGTGAGCATAGTTGTGAGAAGTTCATAAGAAAGCACCTATACTACTGTCTTTTTCGGTGTAGTGTGTACACAGTATGGTGCTTTTATAATAGCTAATTCTGTTAACGGAAAGTACAAATTGTTTAATTAAAGCGCTCATACACTGGCTGCACGAACGAACGCATCATAACCCAACATAGTCTACTAAAGAGGTGGTGAAAGGGAGGGGGGAGGGAAGAAGGTGATGGGATTACTTTTTCAAATTGCGATAATTTTATCGTTTTGGGAGCAAATTTTGTGACAGCTACATTGGCACGAATAAGTGAAGGGATTCTGATTTTTCAGTAAATATTTTCGGAATTTTAGACAAAGCGGGTTTGGCCCTCGAAACCAGATTTGATTGTCATTAACGTAAAATAGAAGATGATACAAAAAAGTTCTCTTGTTTCCCCTTAACGAGGTATGCCCATAACAGTGCACAACGTTGTTGTGAAAACACTGCGGTGCGATCTGCATTCCAACATTTTTCAAGTTGCGCTCAATCGCTTAATGTTTGTTGTGTGTGTGAAATGGATATATAGCTTCTGTCGTTGAAGCTGCGTTATGTCGAGAATTCTTTGTGAAAGCCTGCCTGCATTCTCAAAAACTGTTGGTGTGCAAAGGTGTGTGTGGTCTTGACATGTAGATAGGGTATTTTGTAGCGATTTGTTTCACTCACGTAGTCATCATATGCCACCTCTGTTCGACAAGGTAAACCGACTGAGCAGATTATCGCACCGTCTGTCTTCATATCAGCGTAAAAAGTGCTTTGTAGTTTATTGCATTTGAAAGTGATCAACTAATTAAAGTAGTAATTCTTTGAAGAAATATGTATGGAGCAACCATGGGGGCTTAGTACAAGTTGCAGACCCCTTCAGTTACTTCGCACAGCAGACAACTTCAGACAGTAAAGCTAGCGCTTTCGCTTGAATAACTGACAATAGTTGTATCCTATAGCTGATTTTGGTGTTAGTATGATGCAAAAAAGCGCTCAAGCAAAGTTTGTGAACTTCAAAGAAAAAAAAATATGTGCTTTCAAAATCTCGCTTCAAGTTGAGTTTAGGCGAATTCTTTGACCAAAAGAGTGACAAGCAAACGAAACATCCAATATTTCTTTAATTAAGGAGAAATGCAAGCAAAGAGACTTAAGCGCAAAGAAAAATGCTGAAGAAATTCGATTTAGAAAAGCAAAACTGTTAAAACTTGTTATCTCAGAAAAGCGAAAAATTCGTGGATTTCTTCACTCATTTGTAAGAATTTCTTCGAAAACTTTAAAAAAATAACTATCTCTTTCCAGCAAAATTTTGCGGATTATGGTGCACGACGTGAAAGCGTAAAGGGTAACCGACATCAGTTGCCGAAACTTCTCAGTTGTGGCTGAGCGTAGAAATTGTTTTGATAGGGGAGTTCGCCCAAGCTGACTGAACAACAAGACAGTTGTTGAAGTTTGTTCGGTGTGCTTTATGCTATTACCACACGTGCACTCGCTCAACGCGTTCAACTAATTGAATTTCTCACGTTTTCAATTCATGAATTCATTGAGAAAGAAAAATTATTTTTTAACTAATTAACCATTTGAACATAAGCTTGTATTATGTGGATGTTCCATTTTTGAAGGGAACAAGATGAACATGTTTTTTTTTAATATAGAATTTTTCAAACACAATGGGTTCTTAAAAGAATTTAAAATAATGAAAGTATTAAATTGGGTACTGTAAGCTGTTGGTTTTGACGTTTCCGTTCTATTTTGTCTTCAATTGACTTAACATTGTTTTGCTTGCTACAGCATTTAGTTTACCTTATGCATCAATACACCCGGAATGGAGAGACCTCAAGAAGTTTTGAATCGCCGAACGGAAAACATTTAATACGAACATCGCTCGTAATGTACGTTTTGTTCATGGCTATATAATTTGCTTATCTAAAGTTACTTTGGAGCGTTGATTTTGAAAAAATAATTTGGCTAGTACTTTAAAAACATTAAAGAGATAAACTGTTCGCTTTGGAAATGCGCACGTGTGCCGCCGTATCCGTGCGGAAGCAGCCTAGTTTCATTCAATCGTTGAAGTGCCCTACAACAGAAAATTGCACTATAATTCATAAGATGCTGATTAAGTGTTTATAAACAATTGCATTTACGTCTTACATGTGATGAAGCTTGAGCACTAACAATCACGTACACAATGAGTATAATTTCTAACTAATACGAGTATCCTTTTAAAAAATTTGTCTTTGTATGCCTTTCACAAAGCCCAAGTTTCCTGGGCTCGATTATTCTGTGAAGTGGAGAACTAACTGCGGAACAGTGCATGCGTTGGTTGAAAGAATAATATATTTACTGTGTTAAACTTGAGTTGGAAAGTATGAAAACGTCAATAACGGGGATTTATGAGACCACGTTTAGGATGATCAAATTAAAGATCGCACTCGACAGTTCAATCGATCTGGGCCAGCAAAACGTTGATAAATAGCAGCATTTCGGGCTTTTTTTTTCGACTATTCTCACCCTTAAAACATTCAGTGCCTTTACGGAATGAATTTCTTTAACATGCACTGACTAGACGGAAAGTTTGCTATTATTAACTTCAAATTAAGCTCATTAGTCCGCGTTAAGCCTAAACTGTTGAATGAAATTGATCCATGATATTCAGAACAGAATATCCATGTAACATAAGCTGCTTAGAATAAAAAAGAAAAGGCTAGTAGACAGGGGTACATCGAGTAGTGTGGAGAAGCTTGAAGAACTATGGTTTAGCGATGACTCCATCGCCTCACCATAGATGTTCTTCAAGCTTCGCCACACTGATCAATACACTTCTACCTACCAGCCACTTTTTTTTTTCTTTTAAGCGGTTTACGTTACAGGAATGTTCGTTCTTTTTTGAATGTCATGGATCAGTTTCATGAAACAAGGCTTCAACCGAGTGGACTCAACACGGACTAAATGCGCTGAAGATAACAGCGAATATGATCACGTATAGAAATGTTGATTCACATGAATTAGGGGACTGTAGAGCAGGCCTATTAAAGATGCAGTAAGAGCCTAGGTTGTATGTGCAGCATAGAGGGTAGTAGCGTTAATGGCTGCGTTGCGTTCGCATTCCGATACAGTAGCGAGAAGGGTAGCGATTCGGATGCGCATTGCATGTTGTGCGAGCGGTGCCAATTGCCCTCTCTCTCCCTCTCTCTCTGCATGTCGCCGATCTGTTTTGCTCTTTCTCTCACCGTGCGTCTCGTTGCGGTGACGTGCCACCGAAACGAAACACAATGCGCGTCTTTGTTATGCGCAATGTTTGACGTCGGTGATCTACGCCAACTTTTGCTCCACAGATTCATCGTTGAAGCAGCAGCAGCAACAGCGGCAACCATTACTATGCAAATAAATAATAGATAATTGTCTCAAATGTGTTTCTCTTCAACAACAAACTATCATACCTCGATGCTTCTATATGCTGCTGGTTGTGGCAATTGCTGCTGATAGCTTACTTGAGGTTATCCGGAACTCGCCTATTATTTGTGCTAGATGTCTCACATTTCACAGTTATAGTTGTGCAACTGAATGCACTTTTTTTAATTAAGTAATTTTTTAACATAGAACTTTTATCACGGGTAGATATTTAGCAAGCAGTTGTCATTGTGCTCGTTTGAAGCAGGCGCTGCTGTAAATTTGTTAGTGCCATCTGAGTGTCACTGTTCATGTTGATTTCATTTCAACGTGGCTTAGCTGATCGATTCCATTTCTTTTACTTTCCTCAAACTTTTACGCTACTTCCATTTTGCGCCCACTTTTAGTCACTTATAGTGCACAGCATAAGATGGAGCCGAAGTGAGGAGCGTTGCTTTCTCGGCTGATTTTCATAAAGGAAACACAGTAAGCATTTATTAGCGAGACATTTCTATACCAATTTGGAATGCCTGCCGAGATTTTTGTTTGTTTTTTCAAAATTTCTCATTTCTTCCGCTAAAATTCAGACTCGGATCCGTGGTTTTCACAACCTGCAGTTTGCAACGTTTTTTTCTTCTGTGTCATGTGAGCCAAAATTTAGGTACCGCGAACTCGAAGCTGGGGGCAGTGATTTCCTTGGACTACCTTTCCCGGTGGGTTATTTCACACGAGCCTTAGCTGTTTCAGAAGTTCATGAAAAATTTATTCCCCAAGAATTCAAATTTCATCTGGCAGTTCCCGCCGTGTTTGAAATTTTCATTTCGGTTGCTTACCCGTTTTAAATTGCAACTATCTGAAACCTAGGCACTTACGTACGTACATGAAACATGTATGCAGGGCCTTAACTAAGACTGGGGGAAGGAGGAAGGTAATCGGAAAACCCAACTAACCGTAACTTGAAAAACATCGCACGAGAAATAAAAGCAATTTTGAGCGTTCCAGAGCACACTTGATGGATTGCACATGCTGTTGTCCAGGAACTCGAGGAGAACATTCGAAAAGTTTTTTCTAAGCTGCGATGATCATCCCTGCTCCAAAATTTACCATATCAGTGTCGTTGCTTAGGTGCAAAACACCATCTTTCGGTTGGAAGAGCATCCCCACCCTCGCCGATGAGAGCCTGGAGTCCTGACCGCTAGGTGCAATCGACGGACTGCTACCAGAGCAATAAGCAATGGTCCATTCGAAAACGACTTTAACCAACGATACTTTGCACACTAAATCCAGGTCTCGAGAAGGGATGGCGGGGGGGGGGGGTTCGGTCTCTAAGCAGTGAAGTGGAGGGAGAAATTCCCTCTTCCCCATTCGTTCTGGTTAAAGACAGCAAATGCAAACGTCCACGCCTGCACGAACATCAGCAGCAGTAATGGGACTTCGCTATGATGAAAGGGGTATAAAAAGTACTGAAAATGGCGTTCATGCCGCTGTATCTTTCCTCACGGCGTTGAATTTGGAATGGAGTGAGACTGAACCGTCAATTTTGCAATAATCGCATTGATCGTATTAAACGGCAGTCTCGATTTATCATTTAACGCCTTGTAAATCTCGTAAAGTAAGTCCGTCTATTCGTATTTCTCGTCCCAGAGAACTTAGTTTAGCTGAATCTCTCTCCTATTTCCTTCTTCCTTGAAATCAGATCGCAGTGGTTTTATGTTCGTAGCACCGCTAAAGTGGCGCCTTGGCCACGCTTGCGTCTGCAAATTGTTTGTAATGCCAAAACAAGTGCCATAGGGCAACCAAGCAACAACTGAAGGTTGTTGATTGTTTAAGAATACTGAAATGCAAGGGTTGACTAGAAGTCTTTATACAACGGTTTTGAAAACCATAAGATTCTTTAGTTTTCTTTCTCGCACTATTAGAAACATTCCTTTCTCCACTGAAATTTACGCTTAGATGTTCCATATGGCAGGAAACTTCTCGACATTTCAATGTCTTATGCAATGTTCAATCGAATTGAATATTCAATATCAAATTGAAATTTAACATCACATTACTTCGCTTCTTGCTCTGTTTTCAAACTTCTAATATTTCAGTCGTAATTTGATTTCAAGCTAGGTACATTATTCGTCAACGAAATAAAGCATGAATTTTTGTTCCCATAGTAACCTCTAATTTCGATATTGGTTGCATTGAAGGATATAGTTAATCAGCCTAACGACAACTAATAGTGGTGTTTTCTTTGGAGTGTAAAATGAAATATTCTTTCGCCTTGTGTTTTTACATCTCATTCGAAATGAGATTACTGTGCATTGTGCGTATGTGATAGCGTAGAGGTGGTATCGAGCGTAAGTTACACAACGCTTTAGTATGAGGTATTTAATTTTGGACACTTTTTTTTTAAAATAAAGGTGCCAGCTATTACTTAGTATCTACAATCCCTTTGCCTAATTATTAGGTGTAAACGTTCGTCCTGCTTACTATCCATCCTAATCTTTTGAAACTGTGCAGTACTTTCGTCATCATGTTTATCCCGTTTTGACCAAGACTGTGAAAAGTGAAACAGAAATGAGAGGAGAAAACATAGCTAGCTAAGTGTTGCAAAGCTGGAGTGCACTTCATGGTGCTGCAGGATACTGCGAGAGTTCAGACTGCCTGGCCTTTTCTCTGAAATTCTGTCAACTACTTCCAAAGATCTACTGATTACCACCCTCACCTCCTCTCGCTCCTCACGTACTTCTAGGTTTGCACTTTTTAGTGTCACGCAAAAGAATCATACCTTCTGAGGCAAATCTTAGCTGTCGTTAAAACAGGTTTTCCGTCCCCATCGAGAGAAGATTCTCATCGCAGTGAAAGTTTCCCTTATTGAAAGCTTCTTGTTCTCTTGCTGTCCGCCTTTCGCAGTTTGTGACCGGCGTATCCGTTTTTGAAACTATGTGCATAACGGCTGTGGGTATTATGAAGCAATACGGCGTTGTATTTGCATTGTTAAACTTTACTGGAGTGATAATTTTTGAATTTGTATCGTATTTTTGTCATTTGCATTGCAATGTCACATCTTGAAAACTGCTCATAAGGCGAGCACTTCCTTGCAAATCAATATGGAGGATGCTTTTTCCGCCCCATCTATTCTTCCTCTTACAACCACCTACGTACTATCTCTAATTTTCTTTATCATGGCCACATTTTTGCCAAATAAAGAAATAGTCAGAACTGTTGCGACCATATGATTTGATCTTGCCGCTTTCATATTTGTCTTCGTCCAAGTTTCATAATTTCCAAAATGTAGTCGTTAGCGGCAATGCGGTAATCGTCATAACTTCTTTAATAAATGTGTGGCCAAAAATGGCATAGAAGTGTTCCTTTCCTCTTTATATACACACATATTGCATACAACTAAATATGTCGCTCTTATGACATCTCAACAATATGGACGTGTTGCAACTAAAAAAGCGAGAGGCATGCATCGTACAAATGCGTGACGCAGCAAAATATAGGGTGTGTGAAAGGGGCTAGGGGAATAGCTTACATGTATGTGTTGCGAACTTATGTTGCAAACTGATCGCGTTCACCCACTTTTATTTACGCACAATTTGCCATAGAAGTATAAGGGCATACCGAATTTTAAAAATCACTTAAGCATCAAATAAGCATCAAGAGCATCAAATAATGAGCGTTGTTTTGCGCTAACCGAGTGCATATAAAGCTTGAGCCTTTAGCGTGTTTATAGCTGTTCAAATTAAGAAGTAAATTTCCGCTGTCCTATTGAAAAGTTATCCATTAAGTAATTTTTCATTGGCACCGACCGTCATACGCTGCTCGTTCGCATACGTCGCGTTGCACGATGGTCGCCTTAGTTTTCGATTGGTTTCTGTCCTGAGCTTCAAAACTCATCGTCTCTTGGATGAATTCGTGGCTGTTATGTTTATGGCTGTGCTTTGGCATCCTTAAGTCATACTGTAAGATACTGTAAGACAGGCTATCTGCTAACTTAATTTTATTTTTTCATTAAATAGGCCGCTCTGCGTCTTGGGTGTAGAAGCTATTGGCAGTATAAAACTATGATACCAGTAAAGCGGTAGACGATCCATACGGTTGTACAGTAGCAATGGTGTGTGTTTGTTGTTGCGCGTCATTTGGCTAAGGTGATATTTTTAAAGGTTTTAAACCGCCGCAGCTGCATATCAAATTCTAATGTGTTTTAAGAGCCTGTTTATCATAGACATAAATATTTTTAAATGGATTTGAAGAAAGTAGCTTGACGGTCGAAATTGTCTCAAGTTGCCTCATGTGTTCTACTTCACAGTAGAACGAGCCAATAAAATCATGTTCCACTGCCAAATAGTGCGGTCTTGTGAGCCTTTCGTTTGAATGTTTTAAAAAAATATCATTCTTGTGTGGAGCAATATTCACTTCTTGGTTACACGTCTAAGAGGGGTCCTTCGATATTGTTCCCCCCTTAAATTCACCTAGCACAAATTCGCTCGAAATAACTAATCGTTTGAATATTCAAAAACGTCTGACAAGGTTATTTTCCAGAAGTAACATAAGCAGGAAGGATACATGCATGAGTGGGACGATGCGTTTCTCGATGGACGCGATTCTGTGCGACGACGAGCGCTGCTCGAAAGCTAGCACTGTCTTGACGACGTCCAGAAAACGGGCTCATGACATCGACGATCTCAGAAACGGCACTCCACGCAAGTCAAGAGCTGTGGAATGCTGTTGGCCGAATCGCAAAGAGAGCAAGGCGCCAACCATGCCGCCTCGAGCAGCTCCTTCAGCTCTAAAAACAAGCCGTTCACCGCCGAGCTATGCAGAAAACGAAAACGACGACGATACGGCAAAGTCGCCTGAAGAGGCGCGCGTGACTGTCATCGAGTCACAGGTGAGCGGCATCGATGTTGTCGGATCTCCTGAGCAGCCGTGCTGCAGCATAAACGATGCCAGTGAGCAGCGGAGTCGCAGAAATACACCATCAGAACGTTCTTCCTCTTCACCTCGCTATCATTCGAGTCACAATAACTCACAAGTTAGTATTATTGCTTTTGGCCCCTGCACAAATTAAGTCTTACGTTTGTGAGACTATCCAAAGAGAGTGGCCGTATTGGGGAGATTTCTTACCTCCTTGTATTGGAGAAGGAAACCTACTCTTGCTGATTTCTAGTTCATACTACAGAATGTAGAAGATGTGCTGAACAACTTTCTTGCAAGGACGAAAGTTGTCGTTTCGGATCTAGATACTGATTTATATAAAGAGTTCAATTTATCGTCATCAATCGTTCATTTGGTGAACTCAGCTCAAATTTATTTTTGGCTCATCTCACTTCAGGAAGTGCAAATGGACGCTTTACCGGACCACGTTTGCAGGAAAACATTGTCTCACCAGGTCAGTTCAAAGAGGGAAGTCCTCGTTCCAGTTCAAACTTGGAATCCTGTAGTGAACAACAAGAGTTCAGTTCTGATGAAGAGGGTCCTAGCGGCGACAGCTCGAGGTCAGCTTGCAGTTTGCTCGACTCGTCGTTCTTCTTTTGATTCATCTTTCGACTTTATCTGTCATCGCACAATTAGCTTTTCTTTCTTGATCTATTTTCCGAAACAAATGGCTGAGTCTATTCAATCTTCCAGCGATTCCAGTACGAAACAGTCGTTTTAATCCGCTGGAGTGACCTGGGTACTTGAAGGCACTTAAAGTCAAGCAGCTGACTCCTGAATCATTGGCAGATTTCAGGATTTTTTCAGAGCGACTCGTAGGTCAAAAATTGCACGAAAAGAATCTGGAATTGTTGTCTAAAAGCGTAAAATTTTTAGGGCATTCTACACTCACTAGTCACCAGAAGCCTTGTTCACGAGTAATTTCCATACTTTGAGGCTTTTGTTGCCACAAAAATAGTTACTTCGTTCGAAACTAGTGGTCATCAAAAAATTTTCAAAGATTAGGGATCGCCCATGCGTGTTAGGAACGTTTGTTTGTCACTGATATGAAAGGTGACGTTGTTGTGCATCCCCGGAGTGGAATTTTGACAGTAGTAGCAATGCAGCAAACTGCGCCCTAGTAGATGGAATCTGGAGTTTCATAAAAAGCTCTTCAGCGGGTTCTTTAGCAGGGGAGAATATTGACAATTGATAAACATGTTCAGTCTAATAATGGCACTGTGGTCTAGAATGTGTCGAGTCGAGTTGGAGTCCCCTCTTTTCATCCCTTCCCCACTTCCTTTTTTTTAAAATGGCATTGAGGCAAAAAAGTATGGGCTAACGTAGCAAATACGTTTGCAGACCTTTGAGTCGCCGGTCGCAGACGTCGACCTAGTTCACCACCGGAACAGTGACGCAACAAAAGATAGTGTTTGAGGGCAACACTTCCGGCTTTCGGGTGCCGTTTGCTTACACTGTGGCCTAAAATGGTCCTGGCTGAAATTTGTGGCATTAGAGCCAAGAAGATTGCCTGCTCACTTATGCGCCACCATAGCCTATTCTTCCTGTCTCCTATGTCACACAAGAAGACGGTTGCTAACGAGGAGTCGGGAACCTATACTCGAAGTATCAAAAATAATTGAACGCTTGCCAGCAGAAGTTAGTGTAGTCGTGCACATGCGCTAGAAAGCCCTCTTTCATTTTCCTGTGGACTACTTTGTGTGAATATTTCGTTGCAGTTCTCATCAGTTAATCTCCCTCCACCCTTTTTCCGAAATAGAGATTTGCCTCCACCACGCAAAGCTCCTATCTGGCCGCTTCCGGCTATGTAGACCCGTTAACGGCATCATCCGACACCCGCAACCGAAAATTGGGAGTTTATTCATACACGATTCTCATCATTATTTTTGATCAGGAGATATATTCTTATTCTTATGGATCGACCTCTGTTCATCAGCTTTATAGGGTATGTTCTGAGCGGAATAACCGGTCAAAGTCGGGTGCGACGAAGCCAGCATATTCTTATATCGCGTTGATTGCGATGGCCATTTTGAACAGTCCCGAGAAAAAGTTAACGTTATCACAAATCTGCGACTTCATCATTAACCGTTTCCAGGTAAAGGACGACAGTTCGTTTGAGTTATTGTACTTACAGATCCTCAGTTTTAGCTGAATACTTCTATTTCGCCTTTCACTTTGCTCATTTATCCCAACTGTTTCCTTCTGCCACGAAATATCACAACTGTCATCGGCTGCTCCATAGACAGCATTAAACAATATCCTCTTGTAAAGCGCCTGACAGATGTCTCTGATTAATTGAGAAGTCAGTTTCCGGATGCTTCTGTCATCGTCTCCTCGTATTATGCTAATAGTCCACACTATCTGGAGCCAAACGAATGTGGGCTATAGACTACCTCGATGAATATTGAGGTGTACCTAGATGGGTCTTTAGTTAGAGCTCCTTCGTTTGCATAATTACCAGTCTTAACGGACATGGCATAATTTATCGAACATAGTTTGATATATGGTAGACTGTCTGAGCTTTGAAATGTTCCTTGTTTGAAAAAGTTTTGATTATTTCCTATATCTATTTATCGTGCCGCAATCGCAGCGCCCAGTTGGACGTATAATCATCACGAGAACTCCTTGTTTCAGCCATCCTTTTCATGCAGTATATTTGCGCCATCAAACGTATCGTTCTGTTCGTGTCCAATTTCGAAAATCTTGTACCTTCCCGTTGCGAGGGGCACTATTTAAAAATAATGTAGCGTTTCTATTGTCTAGCTAATTTACTCAACACTGCTATTACGCAATTCGCCTGCGTACTAGTTTTCCATGCCTTGATATTTACTTTCCTGGCAAGCGTTTTGCCGAACAAAAGTCTGCGTCGTGAACATCACTGAAAGTTTTTTCAAAAATTTATGGCACAAATCCAAGCGTTTATCGGGAAGGGTGTTGTGAATTTCACAGAAGTAATTAACGATCGCATAAACCGGTGACAGCAATAGAAAATTGATTGGCGGAATAACGTCGTAATTTCTGTTGTCGTTTTAGCAGCAAGAAGCGTATATTTTCGCGTGTTGGCTTATTAAGTTGGCGTTTAACGATAAGAACTCGCGAGAGGGGGCAATCGCCGTGCAGCAGCACAGCGCCATCCCGCCTTTACCATTCTACTATTCTCTCATTTCTGTACCATTCACAGCTCGTCGAACATTTTTTAGCTGGTAAAACAGCCTCCAGACATCTGAAAAATGAACTGATTCATTTAAAAACCCTCCTCCTATGGTTTAAAAAGTATGACAGCAAAGACTTTCTTTCCACTCCTTTGTATGCGTTAATTTACAATAGTCTGTGTTGAATCATTCTAGGCAGGAGAATGGTGTAGTGTAATGCATGAGTGCGCTCGAAAATAGTATAGGTGAGTGATTTTTACTGTTCTGGAGAAGCACGAACGGTTGTAAAAATAGTAAACGAAAATCCAAAGTCAGTTCCTTTGCAGCATGCATTTTGCACCCCTAGCCTTTTCAGTACTTTGACAATTTGACAAACTGTATTCTTTCAACTTCGCAAATCACTGAAGGGATCCATCCAGACAAAATATACACTTCTGTCAATTTTATTGCGCGTTGTCGGTCAAACATTTCTTTAGCGATTGTTCTATGTGTGTGAGCGTTGTTTGGAAAGCGAGCTGTTGTCCTTGTATAAGCAAGCGCAAATTAAATGTAGATTGTATTGTAGAATGAGGCACATCGTTTGAGTGGTAGAGGCTAGGTAAAGTAAGGGAATGACGAGAAGCGGCTAGTCATGCAGTTCGGGCTTGACAAATGAGCATTTGAAAGGAGATTTCTTCGTCGAGAGAAGCTATCTGAACAGCACACGCCTTTTTTATGTAAGCCTATCTATCTGCTTTTCACTCCTTGTCATCATAAACCCATCAAATAGCGCTGCTTATCGGCATGCTGCCACCCGAAACATCCACCGCTTGATGCTGAACATTGGCTTGGTGTAATTTTTATTTCAGCGTTTTTTTTTGGTGGATGGGGGGAGGGAGGAGAGAGCAGTGGGAATGCCCCATGCGTTAAGCTTATTCTGGTTGCTTTCGTCTCTGATCGTGGCGGTATTTTCTATCAACAGTAGCATCGAACTGAAGGATAGAAACACGTGCCAGAGCAAATAGGTCTACTGCCATGGTTTGCAGGATCTCATTTCTATCTCTTCTCCCTTCCTCACCCTCAAGCAACTGTTTGGATGCGTCGCTGCTGGTTCACAGAATTTTGCTTTGCATTTGCAACAATAGTACTGTGAGCGTAATATGTTAGCGTAGGAAGTAGCCTTGTAAATGTCACATTTGGTTGTTTCCGTAAAACTCCCTTTTAAGCTCATTATATATGTGAAAGGAATATTTACAAGAACTCGCCTCACCATTTTACTTCTAGTAATTCAGAAACTGTTTATGCTACTGATATCCGTCACATGAACGACTGTATTGCGACAATGACTGTATTGACTGTATTGCGACAATGATTCATCGATATTGCATTAGGATTACCGCAACAGTGAAGAAACGATAGTTGAGAAAGTTGAGAAAGGCGAGCGATTTAACACATACGATTGCCCAGTAAGGCTAATTGAATGCTGAATTCGTGGAGCAGACCATTTTATGTCTTGTACTATTGGTTACCTTAGAAGTGAAACGCTATGAAATTTATTTGCTTCATTAAATGTATTTAGCAGCACATAAAGGCATTGCAAACGTAACCCTGCTAATTTACGCGTAAGCATTTGTGGCGCAGTTGAATTCGCTCATTATTGCGAGTAGGAATGTTTTCGTTTTATGGGGAAGTTATGAGCGCAAACATGCACATTTGTTCGCAAAAAGCTTATGAGATTAGCGGCATATGTACAATATATGAAAAATTTATTATTGCTGTTTTTGTATTTTTGTTTTTATTTTTGCGTATGCAATCTAGTACATGCAATATTGTTGTTTTGTTGTTTCTGTAAATTTGTTGAAATGATTGTCTTTGTCAGTGCCAGTATAGAGTCATTGTTTGTTAGTCTTTGTTGGCATCTAGGGCCGATTCCACTTGATACGCAAGATTATCTTCATTTACGCTGGCCACTCACAATACAGAATTATCCCACCTTGGCTTTACTTTTTCCCCATCCTGTAAGGCCACGCTTGGTAGGAAAATTCGAACCCTCGTTTTCGACCGTTCCCTCTTGGCAGTGATACTCTGCGAGCTACTAATTTTCCATATATATATATACGTTATACCCATATATGTATATATATATTGTATATCATATACATACATATATATATATATATATGTATATATATATATATATATATGTATATATATATATATATATATGTATATATATATATATATATATGTATATATATATATATATATATGTATATATATATATATATATATGTATATATATATATATATATATGTATATATATATATATATATATGTATATATATATATATATATATGTATATATATATATATATATATGTATATATATATATATATATATGTATATATATATATATATATATGTATATATATATATATATATATGTATATATATATATATATATATGTATATATATATATATATATATGTATATATATATATATATATATGTATATATATATATATATATATGTATATATATATATATATATATGTATATATATATATATATATATGTATATATATATATATATATATGTATATATATATATATATATATGTATATATATATATATATATATGTATATATATATATATATATATGTATATATATATATATATATATGTATATATATATATATATATATGTATATATATATATATATATATGTATATATATATATATATATATGTATATATATATATATATATATGTATATATATATATATATATATGTATATATATATATATATATATGTATATATATATATATATATATGTATATATATATATATATATATGTATATATATATATATATATATGTATATATATATATATATATATGTATATATATATATATATATATGTATATATATATATATATATATGTATATATATATATATATATATGTATATATATATATATATATATGTATATATATATATATATATATGTATATATATATATATATATATGTATATATATATATATATATATGTATATATGTACATATATATA
>JPKZ01000441.1:499287-521398 GCA_000803305.1 Toxocara canis
GAAGGGTATATTTACAATATCTCGCCTCAGAATTTTACTTTGAGTAATTCAGAAACTGTTTATGCTACTGATATCCGTCACATGAACTATCGACTGTATTGCGACAATGATTCATCGATATTGCATTAGGATTACCGCAACAGTGAAGAAACGATAGTTGAGAAAGTTGAGAAAGGCGAGCGATTTAACACATACGATTGCCCAGTAAGGCTAATTGAATGCTGAATTCGTGGAGCAGACCATTTTATGTCTTGTACTATTGGTTACCTTAGAAGTGAAACGCTATGAAATTTATTTGCTTCATTAAATGTATTTAGCAGCACATAAAGGCATTGCAAACGTAACCCTGCTAATTTACGCGTAAGCATTTGTGGCGCAGTTGAATTCGCTCATTATTGCGAGTAGGAATGTTTTCGTTTTATGGGGAAGTTATGAGCGCAAACATGCACATTTGTTCGCAAAAAGCTTATGAGATTAGCGGCATATGTACAATATATGAAAAATTTATTATTGCTGTTTTTGTATTTTTGTTTTTATTTTTGCGTATGCAATCTAGTACATGCAATATTGTTGTTTTGTTGTTTCTGTAAATTTGTTGAAATGATTGTCTTTGTCAGTGCCAGTATAGAGTCATTGTTTGTTAGTCTTTGTTGGCATCTAGGGCCGATTCCACTTGATACGCAAGATTATCTTCATTTACGCTGGCCACTCACAATACAGAATTATCCCACCTTGGCTTTACTTTTTCCCCATCCTGTAAGGCCACGCTTGGTAGGAAAATTCGAACCCTCGTTTTCGACCGTTCCCTCTTGGCAGTGATACTCTGCGAGCTACTAATTTTCCATATATATATATACGTTATACCCATATATGTATATATATATTGTATATCATATACATACATATATATATATATATGTACATACATATATATATACATGTATGTATATATATGTACATATATACATATATATATATATATATGTATGTATATATGTTCAAGAACATTGTTGTTTCGTAGGCGCATTTTGCACAGATATTCATATAAGGAAGATTGTAGTTAAGACCATATATGGTAATGGTATATGGTCTCAACTACAATCTACTGTGGAATATGCGTCTGCGAAACAACAGTGTTCTTAAATATTATACATACATATATATACAAATTTTCAAAGGAATTTTTGTTTTAATACGGAAGATGTATATGCCCTTACTTGGACTTAACCTTTTCCTTATTTCAGCTTTTCAAATTCTTTTAGTTAAAAAATTCACATAGTGGTATTCAATTTTTAATATTTTAACCATTCAGTTTTATTTCGTATTTCCTTAAAATTTCCCTTTATTTATTTCTTATTGAACCACTTAAAGACACAACATGAGGAATAGTGTTGAACGTAGTTTTAATTCAGTGTTCTGTTTCTTCATTTGATTGAGTATTCTTTTTTTTTCATTTATATCTATTCAATAATTCCTTGCAGGTCTTGTCATAGAAAAACTGAGCCTACCTACTTTTTGACTGCCTCCGATATGCAAAAATAAATTAATTATTCCGCAAAAAAATGACAGCGAATTGCTCCGTTGAATCAGTTCTTTGAGCAGCACCTCATTTAAAAATATAACTCTGCTTGAATAAGAGATTATAAAGGGCATTATTTTCAGTATTATCGTGATAAGTTTCCTGCGTGGCAAAACTCGATTAGGCACAACCTTAGTCTCAACGACTGCTTCGTGAAGATCCCACGTGAGCCTGGTAATCCGGGCAAGGGCAATTACTGGGCTCTTGATCCAAAGGCTGAAGACATGTTTGACAATGGATCGTTTCTGCGGAGGAGAAAAAGGTCAGCTTTATTGTTGTCCACCTCATATTCTTAAAGATTAATAATTTATGAGTAATTTCTTAAAAAAAGTTTTCTAGCGTATGCTGCTGAACGATCTCTCAGCATTGCTAGAGAGTTGCTTTTAAAAACGATTTGCTGAAAGTGTCCCCAGCAATATGAGATTGGCTTCAAAAAGACGCTTCCAGTTTTTGTTTCGCTCGCGAAACATCTTGTGAGTTTGTGACATTCTCCTCATAACACTTTTGACTCTTCGATATTTCTTCCGAGTTCTAGATTAGCTTTAGAAATCCCTTCACAGTTTGTCAAAGCTTCAAGGTTTTGGCCTAAAGAATAAGCTTGCAAAGAAATCACTTCATTTCGGAAATGTTTCATACGCGATCCCAATTTTATACAAAAGTCTATGCGCACTGGTCCTAATAACCAGTTGTTCATTTTTTTTTCTCGGCGCGAAAGGTGTGAATGTTCTTTTAAGAGTACAAAGAATCTTAAAGAGTAACCTTTATTTCGTATTTTGTTGTTTTTTTTTTAAGATTCAAGCGCTATCCGAACACGAGCGACTTTCAAAGTTTACCTTTTACCGGAACGCCATTCGTGCCAGCTCCACCGTTCATGCCTTTCATGGCGCCCAGCGTTGCGGCCATGCCGCGAATCGCCGCGCTAAGGCCGACACCGCTACCGTATGTGCCGCCGGTTGGGGCGGGTCGATCGCCGGAGGGCTTTCCTCCTCGGATCGCTGCTGATCCGCGTGCGATTATCGCATGTCATCCACCACCGTTCGCTTTCGTCCCCACTGGAATGCCGCCAAATGTTGACCATCAAAAGCTGCTTGCCGCAATGGCCGCTCGTGTCACGTCGATTGACGAATCTAATGCACACGTTAATAAATAATCCTCCACCGTTTCGCTAATATCCGCGCTTTGCTGGATTAAATTTTCACCTTTTTCCGCAGAGATTTTGGAACTTATTGATCGAAGTGTGAAAATGAATAAGGGATATCTTAGAAAGGGTAACTTAGTGTGACGACTTTTGAACATCAGTAAAAACATAAAATTTTAGTGCAACAAAATGGTCAATTTTTGCTGCTGGTACAGTGTCATGTTTCAACGAAGCTTATCCAAAGGCATCTCAAGATATTTTCCACTTAAAGCTGATCGTTTTTGAAAACGATTCAATGAGATTATATGAAAATCGGAGCTTTGGAAGCCATCGTTTATAATTTATTACCGCAGTTTGTCCTATTCTTTTAATGTTCTTTCTTTCAGGCGTGTATGAATACTGTGTCCTGAAACTATCTGTAGGGGGACTATTGCGCTGTGAAAAGAGTAATAGATTCTGAGATTTCGTTCGCAGACACTTCTTGTGGGTTCCGATTGTTCGCCTTCTAATAGTTTAACGTTTTTTTTTGGTCATTTATTTTAAAGAACTCCGAAAAATGCCAAACATTTTAAATGCTTGCTCGTTTTCTTTCGCGTTGTATTTATGACAGTTTGCAAACATCACTCATGCCTGTCTAGGCTAAGTGATAAAGAGGACTTCTCGCTTTTGCTAATTTCGCATGCGTGGATGATGCTTCGTATGTTTGATTATTCGAGCTTTTGCTGATTTTGCTAATTGGATGATGCCTTTGTGTGCGTTTAATTTGACACCACTTTGAACTTTTTGGCGCACAAACGAGGTTAATATGTGGCCGCACATCACAGCTTCTTTTCTGCAATCACCGTAAATCGAAAGTGTACGGCGTTCGCCGTTTGCATAAATGTATCTCGGAAGTCTTATGTTTTCGGTTTGTTATGTCTGCTGATTGCTATACGTCGAAATATTAGTGCTAAAACACCTTATCGTGAAAGGTTTCCCCTATCTCAGAGCGTGAGCTGTGTACTGTAAGTGTAATTTGCCATTTCGCTTAATCAATGTTTGAATTTAAGCAAAAATTTTGTTGAACATTTGCCCTAATGGTTGCTTTCTGAAACTTTCTACATCCTTTATTCGTGTTTTACGGGGAAGAATTTTCGGCTGGGGGGTCTGTACTGGGGACAATTTGTTTGGTCCGTTCTGAGAAAGAAGGCGAAGAGCGATTCGCGCGAAGTTAAAAGGCTTTTTGTCGGGGGATGGTTGAGGAGGAACCCCGACCAAAAAGTCATTCGTGATGAAGGGGTCGTCGATGAACGGATTGTAAAGAGTAGGAGAGGAAGAAAATTTGGTCAAGAGAACGTGGAATAACCTCACAAAAAAATGTGTTGTTCCGTGTTCAACATGAGCAGGGGTCGGCGTGTGGTTTCGTTGAGAAGGAAATTGACTGGAACGTGGAGGGAAGCGGAGGGGCTCCTTTCGTGGAGCACTTCAACCGACGAAGAATTTCACCAGGCGGAATTGCTCCACGTCGGGATACGGCTGCCTACAGAAAATTAGCCTCACGTTATACACTTGTCCAATTTGAGCGTTGCAACTTGTTGCAACTTCCACTTTCCAATCCTGGCCGTATCAGCTTTTCCATAACAAATTTTCGCATGTGCTGCTAACGTATTCCCGGTGGGCCGTAATCTTTGCCGTGAATACTCTTTCAGTGGTTAATCTTGTCAAATTGATCTGAGACAGTTTTGTTAGTTTGTTCTTCATCAGTCCAAAAAGTTGTATTTGTGTTTTGAAGAGCTTATTGTTCATGCCGATTCTATTCAGCATGGTAAGTAGCATCGTGTTTTGTTGACTGGTTGTTTTTTTAAAGAAATTTACGATTCTTCTGAACCATAGCTATTCGATTTTCAACTCATCTTTGAGGAAATCACCCTGTTATTATAATCTGTGTGGTATTTATGATCTTAAGACAACGAAAAAGTTTAGAAGCCAATTTGTTGGATGAGGGGTAGGGTTTTATAATGAGAATCACTTTGATTCTTCTTAAAGATGCAAATAGTTTTCATGCCAATGCGGCGAAAAGCATGATGCAGGATTTGCCCACACTTGACATTACGCTTGCTGCTTTAGTCCCGTGAATTTCTAGGTTAGTCGGATTCCAACTGCTCTCTAGGTGGATGTACGTATTTGAAATAGGAATGACTCCTCTTGTTGGTTTTCCACTGCGGTGAATCCTGCCCACGAATATGAATTATGGTAGCAGGGAAAAGTCGAAACGTTTTCGAACACTGAGGAACTTTTCTAAAATTTCCCAAATATGCCGAGAAATTCTGCGCTTCTTTTGGATACATTAGAACGGCTGTAAAACCATGGTGTTACTGTTTCATTCTTCCAACAAGTTTCTTCATTTCGCTCACTGCATGATCAGTGGCACAGTAGCTAGCGTTGTTTATTTATGTTGCGGTTTTCACCATCGGAACTGCATAATGCTGTTGTGCGGTTCTTCTATTTTTTTTTCATCGTTGTGTTTTACGAATTGTGTTGTTAATAAGCCGAATGAAGAAGTTTCTTTGTGAGCATAACATTTGCTGTTGTATTATATTTAAATAAATTCTCATAAACGGTGAGTAATATGTGGTTCAATCGTAAGCACGTTCGAAAGTGGTACCCAGGTGATGTTAATCTGTGCCATACGCCATATTTAATCTTTTGAAGTCATTCGGTCGATTGAACGTAGTATAAAAAGTTTGTATTAGAAGTTCACCGTTCACTGGAATGTTACAATGTACTGTTTGAGTTTCGTGTGATTTCTAAGCAGCTAGGTATTTTAATCTTTTCAAATTGTGCCTCCATCTTGTCCTTCATTGACTTCGAATTTTCACCAATTAATATATTGGTTTCCTTTGCTAATATAGCACGTCATGAAAGAATTCACATCAAAGACTGTTATTCGGCAATCAGTTCCGTCTAGTTGAGTGTTTGGTTAAAGAAAAAAGACTTGGTGAGAATCGATAAGTTTACATTTTCTTAGACGACTTAAACTTTAAATGAAAGCAAAAACACCTGGCCATAATTATTTAACGTATCCATGGCAATTGGTATAATTGAGCAGCTATTTGAAATCATTACTAAACTGTTTTCAACCGCGTTTGACACATTCGTACTTTTGCTGTTGTGTTACTAGGGCGTCCATGCATGACAAATGAAAAGCTTGCTCATTAGAGATGTGATAAACGCATGTGAGAGATAAGATCTTGAAATACTGTCACGAATGCATCTTAGAGATTTAGCCTTGAAAGAGTGAATAAGTTACCAGACGTAGGCCAGCTGCCAATCATTCGGGTCGGACGATGCGATGGGCGCCCTTTCTACTTGTTACGATTACCGTTCAAGCTGACGTCGTGCGATGCGCGATACTAGGGGGGGATAGACAATTCATTCTACAACAGTTGAGTGAACAAATGAACATGCAAATATATTAAGATCTGATGAAGTATAAGACGACGATTTATCCTTTTCCTTTTTGCATAAGGCGACGAGGTCTTACGATGAGACTACGGCCGGGATAATCATTAACTGTTTTCTTGCCTTAAAAATCATTAACTGTTCCCATCCGAAATATGTGAGCGTGCCTCAGTTCTTACTAGCACACTGGTGATGATATATGCGCGCTGAACCGTTTATTTTTATGTTGAAGCGCTCAAAACTTTACAGTATCACTGAGGCACTCTAAGGATCACAGTGTGTTTCAAGTTTGCATTTCGTAAAGCGTCGTTATTTTTTTGTACTTTTAAAAGTGGTTATTTTCTTTTTTAAACAACACCAGCCGAGCGATAATTGCGAACGAATGCGCGTGTAATGTTGATGATATGCGGCTGGAATGTAGTGCTGACACATACCTTAAGGGGACAGGGCAAGCGGTACTTGGGTGCGTGGCGTTAAATGAACACTCGAACGACAACGCTTAATTAGACTTCTACATATGAGTGAGTGGGTTGGGCTTGTTGTGGATCGCTGAAACAAGACGCAAAACACTGACGCACTACCACAATCGATAAGCGTTGTTCGCACTGAGTGGACTTACGTGTTGTCTTATGGACCGTAAACATTTTCATTTGAGCCAACACAACCAGTTCCAATATATCTTCAATTGTCGTCTTCAATCAACGCGATCTTGTACGAGTGACGTCGCAATGCCCAACGATGGCATCGGTGTGGTGTCGTTCGCAGTCGAGACGGTGGCACACCATTTTAGCACACCATTATGGCACACCTAAAGCACCTCCACTCCCAACTTGCCCCTTTAATCGTTACTCGACGACATTTTCGTTAAGGGGGCCGACGCCTTTTTTGGCAATTCGGTTCACATGTTTGCCATCGGCGTTTTGCACAGCATGCGTCGTCGGACATTTGCGCCTAACCGCAAGCAAGCGGAGACGAACACGATCTATCTTTTCGTATCTCAGCTTCTAGGCGGTATGACCATAATTCATATGAACGTTGAAAGTGGGCGGCTTTAAAGTGCCGACTTAAAGAAAGTGCACAACCACAAACTGGACGAACTGACTAAACCAATTTATTTTTCTTTGACTACGTCAGAAGCTTGTCTCTCCAAAGTGCTGAACAATCCTGTTATTAGTTAGCCTGCTAAGTGGTGATTTGCGGTCAGCATCGCCGTTGCTTGGCTACCAAAATTTGTAGAGTTTGATCTAATAAACGGACGACGTGACCATACACTCTGTTCTATTGTCACCTCGCCATTATTCTGTATTCCATGGTTCCGTAACGGACGAATGTGAAAAACTAAAAACAATCTATTGACTGTGCAAAATATAATACCAATTGAAAATAACCATTTTTTTAAGTTTCCGACAAAATTATGATCATGATATGAAGTATTCTGTTATAACAAATGATAGAACATATTTCGAAAATTTTGTTGCAACCATATTCTTTGCACTTGAAATCGCAAGCTGAATGAGTTCAAAAGTGCATATGAGCAAGAGTCGCAACACTTGTCACGCTAATATAGGTTTGCAGCCATCTCATACATGTAGGTATAAGTGTAACAGTGGCGTTATAAGCGATTATACAATAGAATGAAGGAAATCATGTTGCCCCAACAAGATGTCGGGAGCTAGAAAAAGCGCAAAAATCCAAAAATCACCACTTCATGTAGTTCAAGAAAATCGTACAAGTGATGTTATTCAAAAATTTCCTACGTTCGCACACAATTCAAATAGAGCAGAAACGTCTTTACGCTACGACCATACTAACGAATTTCGAATTTTTCTCGCCTTTTCCGGCTTCCACCAACGCCACTCTAAAAACGGTGAAAACACATAGGGGGGCACAGAGTGAAAAGGGTGTTGAGGGTGGTAAGCATCGTAACTATTGTTGCAACACCTGACACGGTCAACGTGATCGCGTTAACACTGGCGCTGCCTTTTGATGTGCATACGTCGCACGCAAAATTTACGGTATTTGTTGGCTCATAAAGCGAGGTGGTCGACTCTTGGCCGTTTCTGCTCTTTGCCTAGAGGCGCTTCGGTCGTGTTTATGGCCTGCCAACCGACTAACAACTCGAGTTGTGCTGATTTATTATTGCTGCAAACGGTAATTTCTAGCTCCGCAGTTCCTTACGTTCCGCGAACGCCAATTTGTCCGCTTGCCTCTAGGTTACCTTCTGTGGGTGGGCTTCGGCAACTCAATGCGCACACTCTCAGCAACTCTCTTAGGGCTTGACATGAGAGTATCATGCATTTTCTCCCTTTTCCACCATCTTGTAACTCCAGCATACATGCGACACTCTCAATCCTGGAAATATACCTTTCTTTTTAAACGAATTTAACAAAGAACATATTCACTTTCAAAATGGCTGGTTCGTAATACTGTCGCTTCTGCTACTGGCCACTTATGCTCAACATAGCATGTAAGAATCAAACACAAATTTTCTGTGGGCGTATAATTTGGTTGCCAATCTGAAAGAGTTACCGTTGACCATGACTGAGATGCGTAAATGCAATACGAGTATGTTAATTATTGTATTCAAACTATCGCGGTGACTGCTTTTGTTGCATCTTTCGTGGCACCAAAACAAAAGCTTATGAGAGGTTTGTGACGAGGATATGGGTCCTTTTTTCGTCAAAATTTTTTGACAGGCAGAATGGCGATCGAGGGAGATACTGAGGTCGTTTTAACCTTTGATAAAGGGTATTTGATATTTCCCAGACCCAAACATTCTGTATTGTGGCTACGCTTTTGCGTCCAAGATGACCGGCTTCCACCAACGCCACTCTAAAAACGGTGAAAACACATAGGGGGGCACAGAGTGAAAAGGGTGTTGAGGGTGGTAAGCATCGTAACTATTGTTGCAACACCTGACACGGTCAACGTGATCGCGTTAACACTGGCGCTGCCTTTTGATGTGCATACGTCGCACGCAAAATTTACGGTATTTGTTGGCTCATAAAGCGAGGTGGTCGACTCTTGGCCGTTTCTGCTCTTTGCCTAGAGGCGCTTCGGTCGTGTTTATGGCCTGCCAACCGACTAACAACTCGAGTTGTGCTGATTTATTATTGCTGCAAACGGTAATTTCTAGCTCCGCAGTTCCTTACGTTCCGCGAACGCCAATTTGTCCGCTTGCCTCTAGGTTACCTTCTGTGGGTGGGCTTCGGCAACTCAATGCGCACACTCTCAGCAACTCTCTTAGGGCTTGACATGAGAGTATCATGCATTTTCTCCCTTTTCCACCATCTTGTAACTCCAGCATACATGCGACACTCTCAATCCTGGAAATATACCTTTCTTTTTAAACGAATTTAACAAAGAACATATTCACTTTCAAAATGGCTGGTTCGTAATACTGTCGCTTCTGCTACTGGCCACTTATGCTCAACATAGCATGTAAGAATCAAACACAAATTTTCTGTGGGCGTATAATTTGGTTGCCAATCTGAAAGAGTTACCGTTGACCATGACTGAGATGCGTAAATGCAATACGAGTATGTTAATTATTGTATTCAAACTATCGCGGTGACTGCTTTTGTTGCATCTTTCGTGGCACCAAAACAAAAGCTTATGAGAGGTTTGTGACGAGGATATGGGTCCTTTTTTCGTCAAAATTTTTTGACAGGCAGAATGGCGATCGAGGGAGATACTGAGGTCGTTTTAACCTTTGATAAAGGGTATTTGATATTTCCCAGACCCAAACATTCTGTATTGTGGCTACGCTTTTGCGTCCAAGATGATCATGCTGAAACTCATGGGAAGACAAGATGGTGCAGCAGTGATGTACTGATTGTTTTTTTGGAAAGGAGAAAAGATGCTACTCAAAAACCGTCGAATGTCCCTGGGAAAAAAACGTTTATTGCCGTCATGATCGTTTCTACCATACACTAATGTTTCCGTTATGGAAACACCTTAATAAGTGCCTAATAGCAAAAGAGCATAAGCACCACATACAGAAGCATCAGACGCATGCTGCTTTAAACTGCGTTTGCAATACGTTACTACATAATTTACTGTGGCATATAAACGTTTCTATGACTAGGCTTCCATCCAGTCATTGCAGCAACGTTGTGAAAAGTGATTCTTGAGAATCGCCCCTTTTCGAATTATTAGTTATTTCATGTATCGCTACAACGAACCGACAGTTTTGGACAAGTGAATCGTAAGCTGCGGAATGCATCTGTAGACAATATACGAATGTTATACGATCCATATCAAGCTGAGGCACCATTTCAGCAAAATAGAGGTTTTGCTTTCATAGCCTTCATTTCCTTCATGGCTGTGGGGCATGAAAAGTAGAATAACTCTAGATAAGCTTTTAAAACATAAGGTAACCCTGCATATGCTACGCATGCCAATATAGTTGCGCTTTCTCGCCTCGATCCAGTTAAAGAAATCCAGACTTCTCCATGATTTTCTAGTGAATTAACAGGCCCATACCACAATCAAACGGTCAAGCTGAACATTTCCATGGTTTTACCTATCGAAAAATGCTCGTATTCGGTAGCTGAAGCGGTGGATGGGTTGCTGAGTGCGAGAAACGACGGAAAGTGCTGGAACTGATAAAGCGTAGAAGGCTGATAGCGGACTGGCAAAGGAAACATGCTGCTGCGCTTTGCGGTTATTCGGCAAACATTATTCTTTGTGAAGTGTCGGCCGCCCTTGAAGCCAACGCTCGCTATCAGCGCAATCCTCAAGTCGCTTGCTTCCACAAAACCCCTCATCTGCCCGCTTTAAACGACTGTCGTAACAAGCATGGTGTGTCCACAATTTTTAGAAGAGGGACGAAAAGCCGAGCCAACCACTACCCAAAGTTTTGAAAAAAAAATCTCAACGATTTCTTCATTTCTCTTTATTGGACCTGTTGACGCCTTATTTCATACCCGTAGGACTTCCCGATTCATTAACGAAATAAAGCATCGTACACTAACAGGGACCATGTTCGTATTTGTCAGCTAAAAGCAATCATCAAGTATAATACTGACAATGAAATGTCGAAAAATGAAGTGTGTAGTGTTTTCATTCCAGTCACACAGAACTGAACCTTCCGAGTTGGACGATTTCCGGTTCGAATTTGCATATTTTTTGACACTGAGAATTTAACATTTTTGAACGACCTGTCTTCGGAGATTATCGAGTTTTTCTACCCTTCCCTGCATCTGCTCATAATATTCTCAGTTCCCTCCAATGCTTCTCCACCTGTTCGCTACTGAATGCCCCTCGAAAACTCTAAGCATGGCGGGACGTTGCTTCTGGGCTAACTTGAAGTGGGGGACACAAATGTATAAATCAGATAGGGGCCAAGATAATCCTTTTATAAGGGATTCGGCAGGCGGAACTGAGGCGATCACCTGGCCCTAATATTTGCGTCTCGAAAGTTTCACTGAAGTGGGAGGATGGGGACGCAAATTTTGCTGTTCTCCCGTGTTGGTCGTACTTCTTGTACTATTCTACCCTTACTCCTGTAGACTCCTTCCCTATCTAAATGACCCCACAGAAATATCCTAGGTGCAAATGTCACAGGTGAAATAATTGGTGTGCCAATATCGTCACTTGGCTTCGAATTATTTGATGCGGATTGTAATGTAAAGACTGCTCCGTATAAGCATTTTTTTCGAAACAGTCACTTCTGATGCGGTTTTGTTGCGACGACAGGAAAGAATGAATGAGCCTCGCGACGAACAGTGCCGATATTCGCTTGATTTCTGATTGAAGGTGACACAGCGGCGGATGGCGATCAGCGTTTGTCAGCATTTTAACGCAGCGGCGTTCGCATTGATTGATTACACCAGCCAGCAAATCAAAACAATTCCCTTCATTCTTTTTTAAACGGCCGAAAGCATTTCAAATACACGCACATAGGCACAAACGCTAACACGCAGACAAGCACGCATGCACACGCGCACACACAAAACGACTCTCGAAATCGCAGCACGAACGTGCGCTCACACAAACAGACATGCACAGGCACGCGCAGACACGCGCAAGGACGCAGACATGCACATACACACAAACACGGAAAAATACACCTGCGCGCACACACACGTGCAGACAAGAACATGTACGCATAGGCATGAACAAACACGTACATACAGACACGCATGCATGCCACTCGCAAACGCATATATTATACGCAGACACGCAAGCATATAGGGCGCACTCAGTTTCATATGGAGGCGCGCAGATGTAAACGAACGCACTTGCACTCACCCTGACGGATGCATTCATAGACTCACAGGCACAGACGGGCATACGCAAACAACCACACGCATAAAAACATACACACAGACAAACATATCTCCATAAAGGCGCACGGAGGCAAAAGACGTAGATACTTGCAGATGAGAAATGCACAGAGAGGTGCGCGGGCATATGCAGACAGACACAAACAGACACTAACATGCTTAGACACCCGGAATCGCAAACAGACTCAGATCCGCAGGGATAAAAAGTGGTGCCAAGGCGCACACAGACACACACTGACACACGCGCACATAAAGCACGCAGGAACAACTCATAAAAATAGACATAGATATGTAGACGTGGGCTGCATTCGCACGGACTGACAGGCCACACTGGCAAAAAAGGATATGCGCAGGCACTCGCAAACAAAGTATCGCACAGCGTATGCAAAAATCTACACAGAAAGACACAGACATGCAAGGGCAGCCTCGAGAGACAATCAGATGCATCCAGATACTCATGGTCACTCACAAACACGCACTCACGTAAACGAATACTTGACAGACGCGCACAGACACATGAGCAAAGACAAACCAATGCGCGCGTTCTCAATCAGACGACAAACAACAGACACAATACGGACACAGAGACCCTATCGGAATGCGTAAAATAAAGCAGACATTCGTCGACACACATAGACACCCAGACACGAACGGGCACACGAAGACCTGGACAGAAACAAGCGGACATACAAATAACACAGACATGCACACGCAGACACAAATACGTTCACTCACGCAATGATGACGTCACGGACGCATTACGTTCGACGGGCGTAATATATTGCCTTAGCAATTTAAACAGATATTCAAAATTTTTGAAATCCTTATGTGTGTTTTTCGTTTTGCTCACGAAAGCATAAGTAAATGAACAAACAAAGTTATTAGAAATTTCTTTAAATGAAAGGAAAGCGACTTCAAAGTATGCTCAAAGTTATTTATTGATGAAGAGTATTTGGCGCTTCTGAATACATGCACCGACTGCTTTAATTATTGTGTTGAGTAGTTTTTTGAAGTTGCTTCGTATTTGTTTGCCTTCAGCGAGCAATAAAAAAAAGCTGTTTGGTTATTTTACCACACACTGCGATGCTTTTCGAGCTTCTGAAAACTGTGATCAAGCTGCAGATTCATGCGAAGGGACCACGAACATAATTCACCTTAGTTAGTACAAGCAGCACAGAAGTACAAGTGGTAAACCACACACATGTTCACGAGGTAGTCTTCATAAGTCCGTACGGTTGTGATGTTGCTACCAAGTTCGTTGGAATGCACAAACGTCACTCACTGTTGCCGCTGTTTCAAGCTGAAATGCTATTAGACAGAATCCTTCGCTTATCATTCGCTTTAGCTCGTCTTCCGACCAAAACTTTTCAGGCAGTAGGACTGCACTGGAAAGTTGCGCGATACTAGTCAAGTAACATGCCCATCAACAGCTACTGTTCTCTTCGCTTTATATTGATGTCGGCTTCTTTAGTTCGGAAAACAAGGTACAAAAGATCACTTTCAAACACTTATGCTTTGCTGGTCCCTGCATTTGAGGCGCTGTTCTGTTCATGGGAGGTTGTCCTAACCTGAGGAAACCATGGGAAGTCCTCGAAGTCCCATTCACTCCACCTCCCCCTTCCCCACCCTCGTCCTGACGAGTTCCTCAATTTAGTCCTCTTCTGCGAGGGTGGCACGCGTGTGCCACGGCCCTCTCGAATTTAATCTTGTTTCAAATTTAACCGTGCTAACCATTCCATCCGAAGGCTGATTTTGAGGATTCACGATGCTTAAACTGTGGTTCTCATGCGCCCAGGTGATGGAAGCACTGTTGCACAGAGTCACGCATACGTATGATGATCCAATAACCTAAAATTCTTAATGCATGTGTTTAACGCTTAATTTGTGCTCGAAATTTTCACGAGGATAATTGAAACCTCAGCGCTTCCCAACAGTCCAGGTGGTTGCACTCATTGAGAAAAAGATGGTAGCATGGTAGTTAAAATGACTTTTCAAACGCACTTTTGTAGAAGAACTTTGGTTTTTTGATGAGCCGATATCCGAATTTCATGTGCGACGTTTTTTCCGCTGTTTGGGCATGTAGCGCAATCGCACAATGGAGCAAAATCGCAAACAATGTCGAAGTATCAGCTGATGCCGTTGTTAGCATTCATTGACAACACAGATAAATTGCACGCTGTGTGACTTCAAAATTTTCAAAATTTGCTTTTCTTTTTGCTTTCAAATTTCGTCAACAAAGTGAGCGTCATCAAGAGAAAGAGGTGTACATTGAGAAAAAACGATCAACTTGTCAACAGAAAGGGAGAAGAATTCTCATCAGCTATTTGTAGCAAACTGTAAACGCTTATGATACTCGTTTGAGTAAATGTTATGCGATAGTGGATATGTGGTGCTGCAGTGGTAGTGGTAGTAATCGTTGTAGTAGCAGCAGCAGCAACAGCACATAACAAATCACACAAAATTTAATCAGTTATTGCGCAAACGATGCAATAAAGTGCATCACTCGCCGCAAGCACATTATTTACGACTTTGTTAACGAGCATCTCATATGGAGAGCTGATAATTGGTTGGTTCACCTCCGATCATCACACACACTACCTGATAACCTTTAAAAAGCAGTCAATCACTGTGGCATCCCAAAACGCGATTCTAAGGGACTGTATTGACTTTTTCGATAATAAAGTGTTCGTTAAAACAGTAATATTTCATTATGCACTTATGCTATGCGCACATACCTATGCAATGAATGTCGCTGAAATGAACGACGCGGCCGTATTTGAAAAATCGCTACCACAATTTTTTTTCAATGATTCTCATATGATTTTTTATTACAAATTTGATAGAAAGCTTTTGCTTTCAAGCTGCCCATTCGTTTCATCCGTCTTGCCTTCTCGCGTAAAACACTTGGAGTAATAATCACCAAATATTTTCGGATGATCATGTAGTTTTAAGGGCACAAAAATAATTCGATTGTGATTTTTAAAAAATTTCTGAATATGACAGACTAGACTTGCACGTGATAAGGAAATTTCGGGTGCGTAATTGAGCTCGGGTTCATGCTCGAACTTGGAATCGAGTTTAGCGGCGACTCCGAAATATCCAAAAATGTCGTCAGTTCACAATCTTTATAGGGCGGTTCTTTCACGAAAAGTTTTTAAACAACCAAAAGAGTTTTTAAGCTTTCACTTTAAAAAATGTTCTGCTGACAAGGCGTTTGAAAGGAAAGCAATTTGCAAAGAATAATTTACAACGCGCGAAATGCAATTTGTCTGTGTGCGCCGACCCATCACTCAGATACTGAGTTTAATGTGAACATCTGCTCGAGCGGTGCGCACAATGCTTTGCCCTTAGACACAACTTAGACAGACCTACCACAACTCCTATAAATGCCAATCTGCCGGCCTTCAAATATTCAAAAAACTTTTTTACCCAGCTTTATCTTAATACCAGACGTGCTTCTTTTTGTTCCACTTCTACAGAATCGACAGTACTAAGTGCCTTTCACTGAAATAGCACACTCGACATTTCAGCCATACTAAAAACAAGCAGACTTGAATGTTCGTCTGCAATAACGGATTAACTGTCAGCCACGTAAACGATATCCGCTTTTGGTTCATTGAAGTCGTTTTCAATAAACTACGATACAGACAATAAATTACAAGTTAGTACCGTTCGCAGTGAAAAGAGAACTTGAAATGGCCTTTAGAAAGTTTTCGTTTCATAACTTGCTAAGAAGTTTAATGCCGAAAAAATTTTATTGATGAGGTTCAACTAACCGGATTCAACTTTGGTCTTCAATATTGCCAAAACGATTAAAGACCGTTGGTAGCCCTAGTGTAGAAAGCATTTCCGCCCAGTCCTGGTACTTTTTTGATGAGCCTAGAATTTCAAACTTGCTGTTTTTTGCAATGCATGCGAATTGCCACGGTAGATGAAGTATTGGTTTCTCGTTTTTTTTTTTCTTTTCAAAGCATTCTCGTGACATAGTTGTCACGTTGAAGTGTATAGCTGTAACCGCTAAGCGAGGATGAGAATACGTTTCAAATTTCAGTGCGTTTTAAGATTCCCTAAATTGTGGATTTAATGTCTTCCACGAAAAGAGGGCTGTACGCGAAAAAAAGTAAGAGAGTGCTGCTAGCATACGGTGCCCTCGTGCAAGAAATTAGTGTTTTGATTAGGATACTCCCGCAATGCAAATAAGCGATCACTCATTGACAGCTGCTCACATAGGAAACGTCTCGCTCTTAGTGCTCCAAATACGCTACCAGCATCTTACATCTCACCTCGACCCTATGCGAATACCATAAGCAAAATCTTTCTCTCTGCGACTTAACGAATTTGAGGACGTCCTCGAATTGCTTATATAGATAGAGGGCTCCTAACATGCTGCAAACATTTACATAGAAATGCTTATAGCGCGTCAAGTTTAAATGCTTGAGTTGCAACTTATTGGCACTGTAGTGGTGCTGGTTACAACGTTGCAGGATAGATTATTGTTATGCGTCTCTCATATTACCGTTACTGATTATGCACTGATAATGGATGACGTGAAATGTAACCCCAAGAAGCAAAAGTCACCTAAAATACTGTGAAATTTGATATGATGTGTCAATGGAGTTGTTGTTCACAGAAGTTACATTTGTGATTTTGCAATGTAAACAATTGTTATAATGGTCACTTCTTAGCCGGTAACGGTCAGAAGAAGCGGATTATTGATGACGTAGCGACGAAATGAATAGAAATGGCAAGAATGCAATGCAATATGCTCATTAAGTCACCAAACCCTATACGATTCGTATGATTTCCGTCAACGATGCAGTATATAGTTCTCCTCTTGTTCACTTACCTACCTGCACAATTCAACTTTACCCAATTTCTATCTGCGATACATTAATTTTGCGTCGCTTTTGGTTTTGCAAAATGTGGGCAGGCTCTTTCGATCATTTTTTTTTTCAATCCGTTCACATTTTAGCCCTAGCTTGAAGATATGTAAGGAGGCATCGCTGAACTTAAAAAAAAGAAACTTTTTAGCCGATGACCTCAGGACACCAGTGAAGTTTTAGAAATACGATTGGGGCGATGGGAAGACTACATTAAGGAAAGATGCTGCACAACTGAAAGAACGGTAGCGCACGACAAATCTGTGATCGTCAATAACGGAAATCTTCACTGCGAAATTCCAACATAGAGGTGGATGGTCGTCTGAGATATCTAAATTATAACGCCGCATCTGTGTTCTTTCATCAAATGAAATGCTGCAATGGTACCATCTTAGCGAAGAGTTTATGCGTGAACCTGTTTCGCGTCCATATTTATGCTTAGGCTGAATGTTTGAAAAATGCTTCCACATTTGTCGGCGCCCTGAGCAAAAACATCGTAAGTTTTTGCCATAAAAATCAAGCATTAGTAGGAATTAGGATAGTGCTTAATCAATAGCGATGATCGTAGAACCCACTCGCCAAATCCTTTTGAGGTAGTGGGCAGCAATCTGAGTGACACAGCGCTCGAAGTGGAGAATGTCCACAGAAGATCATCGGTTCGCAATCAAAACTATCGTTTTACAACGATGTGAAAGCTACCAAATTGGCGCATTTACTTTTTGTTGCACTTAGCTGCAAAATGGCGAAAAAAGTGTTGCTAAACATTGTTGTGGTTAAAAGCGCATCGGCTGTAATAAATTAGAGAGGCGAATGTCAACAGTGCCAAAATTCACTGTTCCCAGAGCAAACATTTGCGTTTTATGCAACTGATAGGCGCTCGTAAAAGTAGCGTTTATGACTCGTTGAACAAATATAGGCTAGTCAACGCTCACTAATGACCGCGCTGATGCTTGCTTCTTCTTGCTGTTTGCTTTGTTCTCCTTTCATCCATCAAACTCTTGAACCAGAGCATCGCAACGATTCACACTGATCCATTTGTTGATAACGCATCACTTTGAACAAACGATTATCTGCCACACGTAGCCACCGTTATAGTTAAATCGAAAAAGAAAAACATAACAAACAGTTATAGATACAAAAGACGAACGGTGGGAAGGATGGATGTCAGATCAGAGCAGAACCAGTTGCCGACCTCTCTTTGCACCTAATAGAAAGCATCTAAATCTTTCAGGAGCTGATTTTTTTTTGATTTACTGGCAGAATGTAGGAAATGGTCTATATTTTCCTTTTCAAAAAGTCTGTTCATATTTCTGGAAAACTGATTTTCTGGGTGGCGAGTGGTGTATTCTAGAGCTGCACAAGTAAGTTGATCAGCTGACAATGTGGTGGTTTGCTACTTGTCTTTGTTTGATAGGGATAAAGAAAGGCAGATTTCGATGAGGTAATTACTCCAAGTTTCTTAGCACATCGAATAGTTTGCAAAACACAAACACACATGCACATATGCAAAGGTACAAAGACTGGAGGACAGTTCCACTTTTACGAAAAGAAAAAACAAGCTAATGCTGAATACAAAATAGCGGAGTTCCTCTCTGGTGAATTTGTAATACTCAACGAGACATATTATGTAAACGAACCGAAACGCTTCATGCACCGGAAGCGCTATCAAAACGATCAAGTTGTTCTGCGCAACTGGTTTTCAAAGGCTGTAGTATTGGGCAGGCAACTTTGCCTAGGAATTATTTTTGCAAGCTTACGAATTCGTAAAATGTGACGTTATTGTTGAAATCTAGAATGGATAACTAGATCAGATTGAATAATTTTAAGACAGCCTCACTCATAATTGCCGAATTAAAGCTTTTTTAATCCGTCCAGCTATAATACTTTGCATGTCAATGAAGACATGAAAGGTAAGTGGCCATAAAATGTACGAAGAAAGGAATGGACAACCAGTCAGCGTTTTGGACTCAAATCGAACCGCCGCATCATCATCTGCTCACATGCTGAAATGGTATTTTTTCGTACAGAAGCAAATCTTTTTATCTTTCCTGCTCACACTGGACAGTTGAGTTCCCGTCTATTTTGGTGAGAACAGCAGTTTGCTAAACGCAACAAATACTGACAGTAGTCGTTTCATGAGAACCAGGGAATGCTTTAAAGCAAAATCGATGCGCTCGTCAACGGGTAAACCTCTCCGAGGACGAAGAACATGAAAACCTTTGTGGTGAAAGTGAAGATGACTGGTCGCGCGATAATTGAATGGTGGTTTTTCGAGTGCAAATATGCTGGTTTTCGAATGAAAAACGTGAAAAATTCGTGTTCCTTTTGGAGCTTTTCCTTCATGTGAAAACAAAACACTGCGCAACGATGAAAAGAGCTATTTTTTTGATATTGATGCATGCATATGTATGGTTATTAAATTTATAGAACCAAAAATGTCGCACTGTCAATTCAAGTCTACTTCAGATGACGCAAACCTCATTTTCGACTCCCAAACACGAGTGAACTATTCTAGGCGATTTGTTCACAAAAAGAGAAAGAGAGGAAAAGAGGTGGAGAAAGAAGAAGACGGACAAAAGCAAAGAGAGATCTATCCGTTGCTTTATTGTAGAAGTTATGAGCGATTCAGATCTGAAAGATGTCCTCTTCGTTGCATTATTTCATTTACACAGTATGCTATCTGAACGTGCAGTACCAGTTTCCATGAAAGTTTCTCATTTAAGCAATTCATTTTCTGTTCGTATACTTTTAACGTTTCAACGTTAGCTGCTTTCATGCATTTTTTGGTATCGCGAAAGCACGTATTATGTGCAGTTCGTGTCCCTTTATGTATGCTTGTGCGTGTCTGTTCGCCCACTAGTTTCCTAAGCTGAAACCAGAATAGTTACTGTAATCATATTTAGTAAGTGCTGTAAATTAACTGCTCTAAGACGAATGTTGCTGGATTTGGTTCAAAGACGAATACTCTTCACTTAGCTTTGAGTCATCGTTTGACGAGTCGGAAACCACATTGTCAGCTGCAACTGAGTCGCTGCACTTCCTCCACTTTCCACTCATTTTTGGCGTTCATGCAGTGACCCATACGCATTATTGGTGCATCCAGATAGCCTCTTTCAATACAAAATCACAATATGCCATTCACAGCTTTCTACAGTTCAAAATTCTAAACGTTGCGCAGTGTAATCGTTCTCAACAATTGCAACTGTTAGCGTAATGCATTCCACTGTAAAACTATTAAACAAAATTTTGGTAGGCTTCATACGTGGGTCAGTCATGGTGCGTCTAAGATAAGAGGTCATTTGACGAGATGGGGAGCCACAAGGGGAACTACCCTCAAGTTCCGTTTCTTGGACAAAAATTTAACTCGTAAGATGCAGAACTTTGCATTTTGGACGAGGAATGAAGAATTTTTGATGAACGAGCGCCGAATTTTGAAGAACGAGTGGATGTCAACAGTGAACGAACGCACTTCTGATCTCGTGAACAGATCGTTTGATCACTATTTCACAATATGCGCCAAGAACCCATTCCCTTTAGCTGTATATAGCTTGATGAAGGGGATGGGAAATTCTCAATGATCCCGTCTTCGATTCCTAATCCCCCTGTTCTCGATCGTGTTTAGGAATTGTGAAACATTCGGAGATATGTCCGACATTTTACTCTCCGACTTCCTCCATCCCCGATTTTCTTTTCTCCCTCACCACATTAGTTTGGTGGCGGCTGGCGAAGTTAATTCTAGAATGGGTTCATCTTTCCGCATTTTTCATTTCTAGATGAATCCGTTGCACAATTATTATTTTTTCACAATTATTTTTTTTATGAGGCTTGTGGCACAATTATTATTTTATGAGCTACTGCACTTCAAGTAAAAGGTGTGATATCCTCATTTCCTGTTCCACATCAATCTGTTTTTTCATTCCAAAAGAAAGGAAAATACCAAGGGACCAATTCGCTGTCGAAAATTGCAGAAAAACAGACGAATCCCCTCGAGCGAAGGTAGACGGCCTTGAACCGCTAAATCGCCTGCCTCTGTCCACCTATCTGCGCGTGCGTTTGTAAGACAGCTCTCCTTATCGTAGTTCTCTGGCTATCGTAACAACTGAAAGCCTGTTAGATTCACCTCGAGGGAAAAATTCTTCTAGATCTGGTGCGGCATTAATTATTATTTGTCAGATTATTCGGGCGTGCTTAATTAACTCCCTCTGCAGAACCAGGCGAGTACTATTAAGTTGGGGTAGTCAGAATTTTTGAAGAGCACTGAAGTGGCCGGAATACATTAAGTTTCGACTGTGTGCTTGCAGTAAAGAAAACCGCAAGCAATTCGTTGAAGATATGACTTAAACAGTGCAGTCTAAAGAGATGCGTGCCGCCCTTGCAATGCAAATTGTTGCACGCGGATTGCAAATCAATGCCATTTGCAAGAACAACTTCGACTAAGCGAATATCACGTTTCTGATGAACATCGTACAGCCTATTCAGCTGAGGAGGACCTGGGTTTTTTTGTCGCTCCTGCCTGAGACTTAAAGCATGTGAAGTTCATGTTAGCCATTGTCTGGAGTTCGCTTTTCCTGATCGATCAGTTGCCAAGTAGGGTTTCACAAAATTTTGTACCCAAGAAGTCAGCGCGAAAGGTCGACCGGATTAAGGAGAGGGGGCCGGTCATGTACAATTAAACGCAGATGAATTCTTTCAAGAAAGAAGCACAAAAATAAAAATGGCTCGTCTGTTCAAAAAGCCAACAGTGCAATAATATTCACACGAATGCATCGTCATCCCCAACCCC
>JPKZ01000441.1:531180-546682 GCA_000803305.1 Toxocara canis
TCCCCTCTCCACTTCACTTGGCTAATTTCCACCATTTTTTGTTCCCTTCTTTTACCTCTAGATTTCTTGAAAAACCCTTAGTACTACTCCGTTTCACACTCCGTCCTCCTGCCATTTTCCTCCAGCCCAAACCAATTCAAAGCCTGTGATAGTATCTGGATTATTCCATGTCGGGTTGCATTTTTAAAGTAAATTTCATGTCTGTGCACACTGTGGTAGTGAATCCGTTTAGGAGCAGACGGAAAAATTAATTTAAGGAAACGGCAGCGGAACTAGAGAGGCGTTGGACGGACGTGGGTTTAGATCGGATAACCCTCAAGTTTGCGCCATTGCGGCGTTGAGCGTAATAGAGGGGTTCTGAGGGGCAGGCGAGAGTGATGGGCAACGAGCAGAGTGCGGCCAACGGTAGCGGTGTGTCAACGTCGCTGTCTTTTCTCGCTGGTAGGAAGGAGACTTCATTGAAGCGGACTGGTCATGTCGTTGTTGTTCGACCCGGTACTGATCCGCTGCCTAATCCTGCTGAGGACGAATTCCTTAAAAGATTTGCCGTTAGTTTTAATCGCCCTAATATGTTGATGCGAATGCTAATTGTTGCTTATGCATACAGTGGTCCTTATTCGTTGCGTTTACTATTGAATTAATTAGTTGTCATTGTTCCCTAGACGGATGCTATCTCACTTAGAACCTGAGCCGCTGCTGTCTCAAAGTTCAGGCTTGCTGTGAATCGCTCCGAAATTTTCATTACTAGTGGTTTTTGGGAACTATGTTTTCGGCTATAATTTCATTCTTTTTGGTATGAAGTCCATCTGTTACATCAAAAATGTTTTTTTTTCTTTCATCGCTTTCTGCTCCTCCCCCATAGAGACTGCAAATATCAGTTGTTGTGTGTTTCCATAAGGCTTGGGACTTATGAATTAAAGTCGTCGCTCACGAGGCTTCCTGATTCGCATGAATCGTAGATTAGAAACTGCTTTCAAGTTTAATCCTTGACTTCAATGGATCATAAACTGGCAATTATTTTCAGGTTTACTCTCCTGCCTTGCATGGCTTGGTGATTGGTAAGTAACTGCTATCAGTTTTGAGCAGTTTGTGCGAGTGACGAATTTCTTATGGCCATGTAGACGTTTGCTTTTAGGAGATTCCAAAATTTTATCCGATCTTACGGAGTGCACTGAATCAGCCTGGGTTACGCGATCCTCCAGACATTACAATGAAACTGAGCCCTCGGCCAATCCTGAAGTTCGCCTATCGCCTCCAAGACCATTTGGCGCAGTGCGCGCTCACAGTCGCATCCGAGCAGGACGCGCTCACCGCAGTTATCAAAAATGTTCGTTTCAGTAGTTGTACTCTCCATCAAGAGTGTTCGTTTAAGAAGCGTATAATAAATTTTTGTGGTTCCTTAGTTGACGGCTGTGAGCACTTTTTTCTATAGATTATTGCACACTTGCAGTGTATTTTTCGTCGAATAGTTGATATAATATTGAACCGTATGAGCACTAATAAGGCGTGCTCCTTCAGTGCGAAACTGTTCTTTCCCGAACGTGAATTTTATTTTCCGTTGCGTTCCTCTTTTTGATGTTCTAAAGTGATTTGCTAGTGTTGTTTACAGGTTGACTATGCGTTATCCAGTATAATAATCAAATTGACCGAGCGGAAGAAGCGTTTCGATCGTTTAGCCGGAGAGCTGCAGAGGGCGCGCGAACTTCAGGCACAAATAATCAATGTCAGGGTAAGGCGTTTCGGCAACAGTTTTCGCCGTTTTTGGGTATTTCCTCTATTCTTGCTGTCCAAAAGGAATAAATTTAGAAATTTTTACAGAATTGTGGAGAAATTTACATTTCCGAATATTTTCAAACAGTCAGTGAAAATTGTTACTCTATACAAATTATCTAAAAAATCGTGAGAATCTTTTAATCAGAGAGGATTATATTCATTTGCAGTGTTGTTTATGGGCAGCCAGATGAAAAATACAGGTGTTCTATGTGCTGCAAATAATGTTGGCCATTCGTTAAAATGTTTTATTTTTTGCAGTTTTTGCTGCAAGATGTGGTGCCGTGCGTGGAGACGTTGAATGAGATTCTTCCAGTGGACGAGCGTCTACCCCCGCTGAATTTGGGTCGGGTGCTAGAGAGGACGCCGGTTATCTCATCGGGGGAATCATCCCCTGAGCAGAACGCCCTATCTCGAGCTATCTGCATCTCGGGTGCTGTCGCAACCAGCTCAGTCACCGCTACCCTCCATATCGAACCTATTGAGGAACTCACCGTTATCGATAAGCCTGCCACTCCGCAGCGCCGTCCTTAAGTATACTGCTGCTACATAGGCTCGTACACCCGTTGTTGATTCAAGAGAGGAAATGGAAAAATTTATGTCTAATCACAGGGATGAAAGGAAGTTCACTTTTTGTTCCTCTCATATTCGGAGGATATTCCTGTACATTTGCTGACAGCTGTTGCTTTGCCGGGAGAGAGGGGAGAAGAAGAGAGGGACGAAAATTGAGAATGTATGGCTCAAATTGGCTCTAGTGCTTTGCTCAAGATTTTTTTGAGCAAGCAAACTTTTTTTGGATGAATTAATAATGTGTTTCAAGGGGAAGGGGTGAAAAGGGAGGGTTTAAAAAAGTCAGATTCCGGAGGGTAGAAAATTTATGCGTTTTAAGGAAGTCACGATAAATTGGAAGGGAAAGCAACGAGCAGTTCTAAGGTTACTTACTGGCTCGGATTCCCGTTGTTGTTTTTCATTTCCTCGGGACACAAAAGTATCCATCATCCCGGCAGCACAGCTGAATGTATCAGCTGACCATCATTTTGGTGACGAGTTGCAATATGTTGGGCCGTTAATTCGTTAGTTGAAACCGAGGCTTTTCAATAATAATGCGATTAGCATGTTTAATTGGGTGTTGCAGAAGTGAACAGTATGGTCGTTTGGTCGTTTCTTTCCCTTCTTAGTATTTTTTTGCTTATTGATCTCCTGTTTGGATGCTTGACAATGGGCGCCGGTGAGATCTAAAAGATAATGGTGCTGTTGGTTTGGGTACAGTATCAAAATATAGGGAAGTAAACTGCAAATTGCCTTCAAGTATGAAACGGTGCATCGCTGAACTCATTCGAAAAGGTGCACATATGGTGGGGTGGGGGGTGTCGCTATTAAATAATTCAAATTCATGCGAGTTCAAAAAACGCACGAGAAAGTGTGAGACTTTATGTAAAATTTCTGTGCTTTGTCTTAATTTTTTCGCACTGTTTCCATTTCTTCAATTAAGATCCTATGGTTTTTGAGGTTTGTTTTCGACATCTCAAAATGAAAGGGGTGGCGATAACAGTTCTTCTCTTCCAGTTGCGGCGTCACCATATGTGATTTCAGGAATGTTTCTTTTTTTATGGATTACGCGTTGGTCTCTGAAACAGGAATTCTTTATTTTTCAAAAACTGGCCGAATTGGGAAGGCGAGTGCAGCAAGGCATGATTGCTAGAAATTGTGAATATGTTGTGTTCACGGATACAGTGAGTAATTTCGATAGTCTGCGAAGTTGTTTTCACCTTAGAAACAGTAAGTTGCATTAACGGATGTACTCTGCCCTAGGTAGCGATGTTTTTTTGGGGGATGTATAAATCTTTATGATTAATCGCTCGCATTATTTGTCGTTTTTTGTTGCTCCTGTCATACGAATGGTCATTCCGTGTCGTATTTCGCTTAGTACTTTTTGTCATTCAGTTTTATTATTTGGTCATTTTCAGTTCTCTTTCTCTTCTGGATGCTGAATGTCACCTGCAGATTGCTGTTTCTTCACGTTCGGCTAAATTATCTCTCCTCTTAGCGGAATTTCGTAGGAACGAATTCCGAGGGAACGGTTGTGAGCTGTGTTATATGTTTAGTGTGTAACCTTGGATAAAGTCGTGGAGAATTAAAATGAGGATCTTTTTTTCTGGGGTGGTGGTGGGAAGGGCAGGTATTCGAGGTAGAGGAGGGCTTCATTTTTAGAGGGAGGCTTTATTCAAGGTATTATGGCGTATTATTTTTGCTCGTTGTCGATTTATTTGAGACAGCTAGGGCAGTGCGCCGTTCCCGTTTGATGGTGATGTACCCCTTGTTGCCTCTTCGCGATCGACTCAGATCTTTAAGCGCTGTCAAATTGCTCTCTATAAGTAAAGATGAACACATGCGCCACTTTACTCTTCTTTTTATGAACGTATATGATTCGTTAGCAGATAACTCTTTAACAAAAGTTTTTTTTTATTTTCATGCTTACCCATGGCTCATTCATGAAAGTAAGCCTCCGTTGATCACCCCCAAAGGCAGATAACTCTTTAACAAAAGTTTTTTTTTTATTTTCATGCTTACCCATGGCTCATTCATGAAAGTAAGCCTCCGTTGATCACCCCCAAAATTCGTTAAGCTGTTTTTTCTTAACTATGGGGCTGTTTCTGGGGGTAGAAGACTGTGATCCGATGACTGCAGAGGACAGAAAAGAGGACATCAGGACACCAACGAAAACTTGGAGTATTGGCCACGTTTGACATTCATCAGAATGTCGATAGAAATCTGACAAATTACGTTTAAGACGTGGGCAATTAGAAAAGGCTTGCTTTTGAGTTGACGTCATGCTGGCATAGTGCGGCACAGGCAAGAGGAACTTGTATCTTTCCACCACTGACTGGTTAGTGGTGAAAAGAGGTTGACGCTTGTTCCATTCGAATAGTCTAACGCACGTTTCACAGGTTGTGATCTGGTGTTACAACAGTGACGTGTATTGAATGGCAGATGTATTTATCACTTGCGGGTTATGTTTAGGCTCGAATTATATATGCCTGCACAAATTGCATTTTGCGACGTTGGTTACAAAATTGTTTGAAATGGTTTCGTTAAGACAGCACTGTCTATTGTAGAAGTGATTTTTTGTGACAAAATGATTTAAAAAATAAGATCAGTTTGGTCTCAATACTTCAGTGATAAAAGCGTACGTTACAGGTGTTGAATATATCTGGTCATCTGGTTTGCTGCAGTTTAAAGTTAAAGAGCACACCAGTTTCAGGTTATGACTGAACCTGACTTGAGCTTCATCAATGCGGATATAAATCTTGAGCATGTAAGTCATTTGGTTCTGGTTCCTGGTTGAAGGGTGGCTTAAAGGGGAATTGTGAGGAGCGGACTGGAGAAAACATCCTGAAGAAAGCTTAATTCATTAGCCAACCTTGGTGAGGTCGGGAAGATGGTCGAGTAAAAAAGGGTGTTGGATTGCCATTGAGAAGGGGACTACTCATCTTTCGCGCTTTTGGCATATTTTTGAGGAAAGGACGACCGAAGTCATTCATCTCGCTCAACTTTCGATGTCAATGCCACTCATCAACAGTTGAAGCATTCGAAAAATGAGCGCGTTGAATATTTTCGAGCACGCTGAATGTTTCCCAAGATTCTGTTCGCTGACAAATTAAGGAAGAGAGGAAAAGCTCGATGTTACAATAAACCAGTTCACACGTTACTTTATCCGCTAGGAGGCTGAGCAAGATGGAGGAAGGTTAACTGCGCTTATGGGTTGTTCTCATCTTCGGTTGACTCTCATTTTACTGTAGACGTTAGAATACTTTCATTCATTTGTCTGAATTATAATACTGCGGAATTATAAGGAAGACGAAATTTTGAGGTAAAACCGTTGGATAGCAAGCGCGTCGTTGCATTTGTGAATTACTTTGTGATGAAGACAACTCACTTTCTAAACGCTTTCGCTGGTGACGTGGAAGCGAGGATACTGGAAATGGAGAATCGCATGGAACGAGTCGAAACACAGCTGCTTCTCCTTGAAGCTAAGGTACTTCCGGATTTCAAGCCAGTTGTTCTTTGCTCTATTCCCTCGCAGTTGTATGTTACATGTCATGCATGTGAAGTGAAAGCAGTGTTTCGCATGCGCTTATATGAAAAGATTCAGCTAGGTTGAAAAGTTTGAAAAATCTGGTGCTACCTTAAAGGCGGTTTGGAGGAGTCATCATCAGCGTTCCAGTGTACTTCCAACAGTATAGAGACGGTTCCCCCCCCCCCCCCCCCCCCTCTTGCTCAACCATCACGCCCTTCAGAGGAATTAAAGAAAGTGCGTTGTACGGTGATATGTTGCATAATTGTAGAAAGATTGGTATCGATTCGGAAATTGATTATTTGAGGTGGACAGTGTGGCGGGTATGAGCGAGATGTTTCCTGATGTTACCGAATCACGCGCTAAAGAAGCAGATTCGCATCAGCCAACGACTGCCGATCACTTGGAAGCAATAACTAATGAAGAAGTTGTCGTAGAGGTGCGTTGTTGGAATGCCTTTCTTTATCGCTTTTGACAACGTTTGTCGATGTGTTCACTCGAGTAGAAAATAATGCAACAATGTGAAATCGTTTGGTTGTCGCTGAATAATGTTTTAGTAACTTTTCGCAAATATTCACTCTTGAACTTCAGATTTTAATGGCATACAATATGGGTATATGAAATTTTTACGCAAACTTCTCTTGGAAACATCTGAATTTGATGCTGAACAGGTAATGTTTTGACATGCAAGAGCAAATTCTGTTTTTGTTACCGTAACCTTTGTAAAAAATAGTCGATAATGAGCAACCAAATGTTTGGTGGCCAAAAGTTAATAGGTTATTATGTAATTAACTGAACGAAGGTTACTATGTTTGGTGGTCAGGATGTGCCCATTGATGTTTTATTGCAATCTTTGTTGTAAAGCGTAAAATTGAGGTAGTTGTCTAAAACAGTGGTGTGGTGACAGTAAAATGCAACCATTCAAGCACATATGTCTGCATGAATGTGCAAAATTTTTCTTGAAAGATAGCGGAGATTTCATACAATACACCATTTTTAATAATTTAGTTTGTGCTCTTCAATGCGTAGTTTGACTTTGATTTGAATGTGCATTAGAGTGATCTATGTCCAAATCTTACCGGTTGGCAGGTGAAACGACCGCTTTGATTCACGTTGGTTCTTTTTCAAACTTCTCCATTTTCACCCGCTAGTTGGAGAGGTGGGTGGCCTAAAATGCATATTTGTTTTGCATTTTTGTTTTTGAGAACGGCTCGAGAAATGGCACGTTATTGATGCATCGCGTCGAAGAGAACACCGCTAGTCCAACTACTTCTAGCGAACAGCAACCTCATCTTTCGATCGTCACGGTTCGCGAAGACGCGCGTTACGCGAAATATTTTAAAATGCTCAGGATGGTTGGTTTCATTAATTAATCGGCTTTTTACACTACACTCTTGCTTTGAACGCCCTTAATTGTGGCTGTCCTCAACTTCATATTTTAATGGATCAAACCTGTTTTACCTGCCTTCTGTATTGTTGTGTTATGTTTGGGCTATATTGTCTGTTGCTTTTTTAATGTTACTGAAACGTGTGGAGACGTTTGTTGAAAGCAAATGTCATATTCGTTCTTACATTCACATATCTGGAAACGTTACTGTGCAAAAGCGAGCGAATATCATGGTCTGTCCGCTGATCAGATGTAATGTTGCCTTTAAGTCGCAATTTTATGTTGATCACGCGACTAGAGGTTATGCACTGCTGGCTATTGAATGGCATGATGGTGTGCCAAAATATTGAATGGCGCGATTGTGTGTCAAAATATTGGATGGCACGACTGTGTGCCAAAATACTGAATGACCTGATTATGTGTCGAAAAATTGAATGGTATGATTGTATGCCAAAATATTTAAGCCATGAATGTGTACCAGAATGTTGGACGGCATGATTGTGTGCCAAGATATTGAATGGCATGGTTGTGTGCCAAAATATTCAAAGGCATGCACATTTGACAAAAAATTCGCAAAAGGAGCAAGAGTAAGCGCTAGTAAAGAAGACGGAGCCGTTTTAACAAGAAATCGCATGGGTGTAAAATTGATAATGTAGAAGGAAGGGATAGGGTTAGAAATTTTGAGTCTTCGAAAGTTCGAGCTGCAATTTCTGCGGACATTTGATTGTGTGGGAACCAGAACCGTTCTGCATCTTGAGCCGTTTTGGCCAGTTGGTACCATTCCGTCACCGAGCTCATGTTCATTTTTGTTTTGCTGTAAAATGTAATAAACTCATAAGTGACTGTATGCTTGCAGGGTGTTGTTGAAGCTGCAGTGAAGCAAAAGATGGCCTCAGAAGGAGTCGACCCCTTGCTATTGGAGTACGTTGTTTTTAATGTTCTGTTCCTGTAACTATTACTCATCAGTATCATATTGTGGTTGCATTAATCGAATCTGAGTGTCTTATTGCTACTCAATCTTGAGTTCCATTTTAAGTAATCCGGCGATGCGCTTTGATTTATTTCAGATTTATTTTTAAGGTTTGATAGAGAATGAGCAGAACTGGACGAAGGCTTCATGGAAGAGAAGGCGATGTTTTTTTTTTTTTTTAGTAAATGCGTTCAGGCTACTAGCCTTAGGCTACCCTTAATCTAACGGTAGTTTTTTCTTACCTCTGATATGCTTGGGTTCTAGGCGTTAGGGAATGCTTTGCGTCAAACTTTTTCTGGTAGAATTGAATGAAATATTGCCCTTTGTTTAGGGTTAGCAGCAGTCAGCTATTTTAATAGTCGCATAAGAATTTACATCGATCAGTCGCTTCAGCGATTTTTTGTTTGGTTTTCAGGCCAAATCGCAACCAGCTGCTAATTCTCCGCTGATTTATACTCGTCCTTAGTTTTATATTTCTTTGCGGCGAATAGGATTAGTTGGCATTAGGGAAAGAGGGATATAAAAGCAGTGGCTGATTGTTTTCTTCAGTTATGATAACGCCAACTGATTGTGTAAATGATTTAACAAGCAGTTCACTTATTTATGGCAAGTAAATGATCAGGGAGTCCAAGAGAGCGAAAGAGGGAGAGGGGAAGAGGAACTGAGATAAACAGCCTCCATGAACTAACTGTTCGATTCGGTCATTGGACCGATCGGAGTATGAAGCAGGAGGTGAGCGGTTCATAACGTCGACCCATTTCCGTGCTACAGACGACTCCTTTAAAGCGAAATGTGGCACAGCCAACGAAACCGTTATGGTGTTGCGTCTAGCTTTTACGATTTTGTGAGCAAACTCAAAACAGTTGCTCGTACTTGCCCAGTTAAACATGCCCCCCCCCCCCCCCCCCCCCCCCCCCCCCACGCCCTTAATTGTGGCTGTCCTCAACTTCATATTTTAATGGATCAAACCTGTTTTACCTGCCTTCTGTATTGTTGTGTTATGTTTGGGCTATATTGTCTGTTGCTTTTTTAATGTTACTGAAACGTGTGGAGACGTTTGTTGAAAGCAAATGTCATATTCGTTCTTACATTCACATATCTGGAAACGTTACTGTGCAAAAGCGAGCGAATATCATGGTCTGTCCGCTGATCAGATGTAATGTTGCCTTTAAGTCGCAATTTTATGTTGATCACGCGACTAGAGGTTATGCACTGCTGGCTATTGAATGGCATGATGGTGTGCCAAAATATTGAATGGCGCGATTGTGTGTCAAAATATTGGATGGCACGATTGTGTGCCAAAATACTGAATGACCTGATTATGTGTCGAAAAATTGAATGGTATGATTGTATGCCAAAATATTTAAGCCATGAATGTGTACCAGAATGTTGGACGGCATGATTGTGTGCCAAGATATTGAATGGCATGGTTGTGTGCCAAAATATTCAAAGGCATGCACATTTGACAAAAAATTCGCAAAAGGAGCAAGAGTAAGCGCTAGTAAAGAAGACGGAGCCGTTTTAACAAGAAATCGCATGGGTGTAAAATTGATAATGTAGAAGGAAGGGATAGGGTTAGAAATTTTGAGTCTTCGAAAGTTCGAGCTGCAATTTCTGCGGACATTTGATTGTGTGGGAACCAGAACCGTTCTGCATCTTGAGCCGTTTTGGCCAGTTGGTACCATTCCGTCACCGAGCTCATGTTCATTTTTGTTTTGCTGTAAAATGTAATAAACTCATAAGTGACTGTATGCTTGCAGGGTGTTGTTGAAGCTGCAGTGAAGCAAAAGATGGCCTCAGAAGGAGTCGACCCCTTGCTATTGGAGTACGTTGTTTTTAATGTTCTGTTCCTGTAACTATTACTCATCAGTATCATATTGTGGTTGCATTAATCGAATCTGAGTGTCTTATTGCTACTCAATCTTGAGTTCCATTTTAAGTAATCCGGCGATGCGCTTTGATTTATTTCAGATTTATTTTTAAGGTTTGATAGAGAATGAGCAGAACTGGACGAAGGCTTCATGGAAGAGAAGGCGATGTTTTTTTTTTTTTTTAGTAAATGCGTTCAGGCTACTAGCATTAGGCTACCCTTAATCTAACGGTAGTTTTTTCTTACCTCTGATATGCTTGGGTTCTAGCCGTTAGGGAATGCTTTGCGTCAAACTTTTTCTGGTAGAATTGAATGAAATATTGCCCTTTGTTTAGGGTTAGCAGCAGTCAGCTATTTTAATAGTCGCATAAGAATTTACATCGATCAGTCGCTTCAGCGATTTTTTGTTTGGTTTTCAGGCCAAATCGCAACCAGCTGCTAATTCTCCGCTGATTTATACTCGTCCTTAGTTTTATATTTCTTTGCGGCGAATAGGATTAGTTGGCATTAGGGAAAGAGGGATATAAAAGCAGTGGCTGATTGTTTTCTTCAGTTATGATAACGCCAACTGATTGTGTAAATGATTTAACAAGCAGTTCACTTATTTATGGCAAGTAAATGATCAGGGAGTCCAAGAGAGCGAAAGAGGGAGAGGGGAAGAGGAACTGAGATAAACAGCCTCCATGAACTAACTGTTCGATTCGGTCATTGGACCGATCGGAGTATGAAGCAGGAGGTGAGCGGTTCATAACGTCGACCCATTTCCGTGCTACAGACGACTCCTTTAAAGCGAAATGTGGCACAGCCAACGAAACCGTTATGGTGTTGCGTCTAGCTTTTACGATTTTGTGAGCAAACTCAAAACAGTTGCTCGTACTTGCCCAGTTAAACATGCCCCCCCCCCCCTCCCGCCCTCCCCAATGTGGTTCCATAATGCGCCTGCGTTGGGGAAATTGAAAAATGAAAAAGAAGAATGTTTAGACCAAAGTTAAACAAGTAAACTAGAGTGTATGTTACATTTAGCAATCCAAATGCGCCTTCCGAAGGTGGGGTAATGGGCAACGAATTAATCCAAGAACTGGCGCAGTCGAACGACTCTACTTCCCAAGAGGACGAATCGGATGCTGTGGCGAGCTTCAGTGATACAGAATGAGCGAAAGATACCAAATGTTCAGTTGGAATGTCTGATGTTATACGGTTATTTCTTCCGGCGTTCCGTTGATCTCCAAAACTGCTTGGAAACGTAGCATAATATCTAAAGGTTGTTCATATCTGATGGCAAGTTTATTAAGGGTACGGTTGCATTGACAGATTGAGCATGGGAAGAAACGCGTTTCTGTTGCTCATGAGTTTACCTTGGAGCCAGACGCCGTTCAGTGCAGTCGTCGTTCGCTTGTCTGCTTACGTTTTTCCTTACTTTATTCGGGGTGCTAATTGGCTGTTACCACTCGGTGCTGTTAACGTCGTTTGTAATTTTCATCCATAGCTGACAACCAGTGGCTATAATATAGCGCAGGTGTAAAGTACGCTCTTTCAACCTGACCAGTAGCAGTTGGGCACTTTCTGTATGCGGGCTAATCTCAGAAGGACTAGGAGGAGGATTTTAAGAGGAAATAGTAAAGGAAATGCAGGTGGACGAGAAAGGCGCACTTTCAGACTAGTTCGCAGCACATCAATTTCATGCATGAAATGGAAACAAGCACTTATTTCGGGAACTGAGAGGAAACATTTGCTTGTATGGACGATTGACTTAATTGTTTTCATTTTTTTTCAACGACACACGATGTTGTTTTGACGACCACTTTTTTTGAGTTGTCTTACGCTGTTAGCTAAACTGTTCTGTTTTGACGCAATCCTTGCCAACCATGTTTTTGCATACTTTTCTTCATTTTGACTTCCACGCGAACTTCGGTTCAGAAAAGACAACGAATTTAGCGGTTTCTCTTTCTTTGAGAATTGCATGAAGTGATTATTCATTTGCAGGGCAACATTTTCTTCACACAATCATTCCTCACTCTTTTTATACACAAAAGTTTCTATATACCAGCACACGAATTTCCTTTCGACCATATCCTCTCTTCCACTTGACCACTTGACTTTCCGAATATTAGTAAATTTGTTGAAGGTGTTGATAAATAATATTTCTATAGAATCGTGTTATTTTAAAGTGTTTAGTGTTTTCTTCTTTACTATTTAATGATATAGCTCTGTTAATGTTATGCGCAGATAATTTGTGATGTAGAAGAACAGACGACGTTGACAAAAACATTCTAATCACTTCTGTCGGAGTACTGATATCGAGTTGTAACTAACATGCGACTTTTGTTGAGATCGTGTATCGTCGAATTTCTTTTCTGCTACACTGTGAGTTTTGTTTCGTATTGCTGAATGTATTGTTCCGGAAGGTATTGTTATGCATTGGTTCCCAATTTTTTGTCATATGTATATTATTTTCTGCATGTTTATTTCACCTACTTTAATCATAAGAATTGAGAAGCTGTTTTCGCTCAAAATTTCCCGAAAGAGATGTTGGAAGCTGTTCGAAATTGCTGTTTTGGATGAGAAGTTCAGAGCGGTTGAGGAGGCAAAATAGTGAACAAACTTGTACAGGAACAGCTAATAATCACGTTTCTCTTACCTAGACCAAGAAGATGGCTAATGCTATTTTTTGCGTTAAAAAAATGTGATAGTTAATTTCTTATTACAGATTCTTTGAAACGATTAGTGAGTGTTGTTCACTGTAGCCTGGTCTAGGCAGACTAGATCCCTAGCACTTGGCTTTTATCATTGCTTGTTGCAACGAATTAAATACTTTACGCGCGAGTGTATATCGATGTTGAATCTATTATTATAAATGAATGTGGAGTAATTTAATCCGGTGCTAGTGAGGGTCTAATGAGCCTCTTTGATGCTTTGATTTGTGAACTCGGAATGAGCGAGTGAGTGCTTTTGTGTGATCATCAAACAACACATTATGAGAAGAGCATTTCGAATGATGCTTTCACATCGTTCCAGCTATTCGTCTTATTAGAATAACATTTGTGTCTTTCATACTTTACCATATCCGTTGCTAGTGTACGCTTGTTGTAGTTACGCACTGCTCAGTTTGTGTCTGTCGCTTATATGCGAGTACATATTTTCAGCAGTTGTAAACTTCTTATCACCTCTGTTCAGTTTTGTCATTTATTCTTTTGTCTTCTTTTTTCTTTCGTACAGTTGTTTATAAATAAAATAAGTAATCCTTTTAAGCTCATTCCTTGCATCCTACCCGTTAAGTTTATTATTCGGGTTTTGACGGTAAAGGTTTTTGTCTTAAGTTGTCTTTCTTTTCGGATGCTGTTGCCGTGCATCCTTAAAGCAGTGGTGTTGAAGAGATCCTTCCACTCATGTCATGTTTGAAACAGCGACAAAATTTTTCGCCTGTTTCAAAGAATATTGCTAGCGATGGGATGAAAACTGCAATTACAAATCATTGCTTCCGAGCTTCAAAGAAGTTTTAAAAATCTGGAAGGCAACAAGTTGTGTTGGCTTTTTATGAAGAAATGTTCGAACTGATTTTGGACTGTCGGATTGCAGTGGCGAGTTGAGGGAATAGGCGGTGCCAGATCGAACGAAAAAGATAAGGAGGGAAATGGATAGGTTCGGCTCGCCACCGTTTGCATTTTTTGGCGGAGTGTCAGCGCTTTTTAAAAAAAATGGTAGACAGCGGCACTGGAAACATGAACGCCAATCAACGCTTCATGGTTCTTGTTTTTGTTCGCTTTCCTTTCGTATGAATAGGGCAGTACGGTACAGGTATCATAGTGCTTGTATGCTGTACATATTGAGCAGCCGATGCAGATATGCTGGCGTACAAAAATGGAGCGTCGACGGTTGCTGCAGTAATCGGTTGAGTCTGATTTGGAGAGGGAGCTTCATGTTTCGTTAAAAAATTTATTTTTTGAACATGGTAGCAAGAGTTATAGTTATCAGTAAGGTATTAGAAAAGATTCATTTTCAGCCCCGGAATTTTCTTTAATTCACCAAACTTTTATACATTTTTGCTCAAACACATCGATGTGCAGTCAGCATTAACAACCATCGTAATTCCATATCGCGTTCACTGACAAGCAACACGGAACGGTTTGCATCATGTAGGCGCCTAAAATTGACGAGGTATTCTCCCCTCCCTTCCATCCCCCTCTTTACTTGTCCCGAAACCCCTACGTTTCATGCCGCAGAACCTTTCATGTGGGGATTGCATTTTTTTTAATGTTTATGAATGTATTTTGGCAGCGTTACGTTCGTTTCGCTGTAAACGGTTTCAATTTTCTTGTCTTTCTCGCAAAGCTTTGGCAGCGCTTGAAGTCCACAGCGGAAAGCAGTGATCTTTGATCGTTTGACCTATGACAGAATTTGAAACAAACGTGGTCAGTGTAGTCTTACCGTATCGTAATGTAAATACACGCCCCGAGTTCGATTTGCTTTTTCTCCCTTTCTCTGGCTTTCTTACTGTCAGTTTTGTTCTGTTTCTACTGAGTGAGTGTACGTTTTTTTTTTTCAATATCAGTACATAAATTCGTTCTAGTCGTTCTTTATGTGATTGACTTTCTTCCTCGTATTGTTTGAGTACTGCGCCGAGCGACGAGATAGTGGCACATTTAGCTGATATGATGGCTTCATGCTTCATTAGATACTGGAGCAACTGTTCGACTAGTAAATGAGAACAACAACTAAGGTTCGTTAAAGGGCTTGACAAATTGTCACTCATTGTTTTGCACATGACCAGGTTGCTTTTTTATCGATGAGGTCGCGCAAAACAAGCGCTCCGCTTTGTTGAAATACGAATTCCCGTCACTTTTGCCTATTTACGGGACCGCCGGCAGATCTGATGGGTGGAACCAAAGCGCATATTGTGCCAACATCCCGGCATGCACTCCCATGTGTACAAAATTAGAGCCTTCATTCCCTTCACCGATTGTTTTGGTGAGTTATGAGAAATAAGTTGGAGCTGCATGGTCAAACTGAGGTGGTGGAAATTTCCTTTTGAGTGAAAATCCGAACGCAAAGATGAGATTGATGAAATTTCGAATAGCCTAATAACAACGTTTTATTTTGTTTGCGATGGGTAGTGCTGTTACATCTTCCGCTCAGGAGATTCGTCTATCCTCGAAAATGACGATTTAATATTATCATTATTCTTTGGCAGTTTACGGAACTCCCTGCGGGTTTTGTTGGTCGTTTAAATCGATCTCAAAATCTTCAAACTCAGACGTCAAGTCGACCAAATTTGTTCTTCAGACAAATAAAACGGATATTGTAATCCGGCGAAATCAGTATTTATTTTCCGTCCCCAGATAGCATCATAATGCTTTTATATAGTGTGGTCTGTAAGCTGGCTTCCTTTCTCCGTCTTCTTCCGCGTCCTCCAAAATGCCTGCATCTCACCCT
>JPKZ01000441.1:546703-569207 GCA_000803305.1 Toxocara canis
CCTCGTTACCCCTTCCCTGCCTTCCTCCGTTCATCTTTCCTTTCCTGCGTTTATCACGTTCTTGTCTATGCGCATTTCTTGCCGTCGTGTTTGTGCCATACCGCGTTTGATGGAACGCTGTTGAAAGATGGGTAGTACCTAACAAGAAGCGTGCTAAGAAATTTAAGGTGCTTGCTAGCGCAGAACAGGCTGATTCTCTCGCCCTGTCTTCCTCGGTGTTCCTTCTTTTTCGTTCATGCATTTCTCCTTTTCCGTCTGTCCTATCATCTAAAAATTCCCCTTATCTCGCGGCGATCTTGTGTGGGTGTATCCCTTTGCCGTTGCATCCTTTCAGCGATGGTTGCAGGAAAGCGAAAGGTTCGTGAGTTTGTGGATGCGTATCGCGCATAGCTACTTGCGAAAATCACAGACGGAAATAGGCCTGCGTTATTTTTTAAAATGGTTTTAAATGGTTGTTCGTCAATGCTGGTCATGAGAAGAGGCATGCAGGGGCAACAACGATATTACACGAAAAGCTGGCCCTTACCGAGCTGCTGCTGCATAGGTTCTTCTTCAGGCCTGTGATTGCACCCATCTATTTCTTCCTAGTTTTTGTACTTCATTTTCAAGATGCGAGGGCCATCATTTCAGTATCCGATGAGCTGGCAAAAATCATTTTTTCATTCTTGATAACTTGATAAAAACAACTTCCACTGGATAGTGGTTTTTGAATTGGTCAAGGTGAAGATTACGTGGGGAATCAGCATAGAGGTTTAAATCTTTCTATACGGAAATATTTCTAAATCATTTGTGCTTTTTTTTGCTAACCTACCATATCTCGGAAAAAAGTTCTCTTCTCATATGCTCAGAGTCGGAAAGAATCTGTTTAGTTGTGCGAGAGTTCGTCTACAAGCAAGTTCAGCAGCATGAGGATGGATTAGGTTAACATATTTGTGTCGGCGCAACAGCCGAATGGAACATTTACTTATAAAATTGGTGATGCTGAAGCGCGATCATTATCTGTCAAGGAAATGAATAAAAGAACCTAAAGCTTCAACAAGTCTTTCTTATTAACCTCATATGGCCACTCTGTTCCACAGCCAGAACGTTACGTTGCTTCCGATGTCTACATTGAATGTGGCCGACTGTAATCGCATTGAATATGAGAGTTTAAGCGAGTAAGCAATGAAGATGGGCAACAGTAAAGTTATATATCTTAGAAATGCAGCAAAAATCTCTGGGCGGTTTGTGGGAAGAATGGGCAGATTCATAGCTTGTTGCTGGCATGAGTTCCTATGTCATTTCTCTTCTGGAGCGTCCCCGTTTCATGCATGAGTTTAGTCGTTAATGTCCGTCTGACATTCCAAGCTTTTCTGTCTTTCTTTGGTTAGAGATGTAGATGAATGTGCCACTCCTCGTCAATTCTTAGTTTAGGAGTGCTGATCACAAATTCCAATTCGGTTTCGAGTTGAGCTGGCATCGGCTACGAAAAAACTATGGCAAAATTATAAAGAATTGAAAAAGGAAAAAAATCGAAGAGGTGATAACCAAGTCAAGATTAGCTCGCTCACCTATTGTCAAATTTCGCTCGAGCGAGAAAGGATCGGTATCGAAACCGCGAAATCAATCCTCTCTGTCAATAAGCGAACGCATTGAATAAAAGCGAAAGCGAAATTAAAACAGGGGCAAAAAAGATGTTGAAGAGCAAGTCTAACGGTTAATTATCTTCGCATAACTCGACCGCAGTTCAGAAATTTTCTTGATGATCAGTGGTTGAATATTTATTTCTTTGTCGCACATGAAGATATGAAAAAATTAGGGTGGACTCCTGAGATAAGCAAGGGCACTAGATGTCACCTCCTTGTCAAAGCATGGTTGCGGAAAGGGTTGGTGTGGAGGGAGAGGAGGGCAGAAGGGGGTAGCAACGTGCAAGACGTGGTCACATATAAAGTGTGCTAGCAATAGTATCTCTGGCTGTTGTCAATACATCAGTTTCTTTCATTTTGCGGTTCCCAGCCCAGACTATGTGCCGATTTGATGGGCATTAAGATGCATGGTAATAACGGGCTTTCCCATGCCCACCGTGCAAGCTTGCCGAAAATGAGGGGAGTTTGCATGTACAGAAATGGACAAGAGGATGTGTAGACAGCTGCTTGACCCGAGCGTTCCTTCCACTTTTGGCATTTGACGAGCATGGTCCCATCCATGGAACTGCACCGATCTTGTTCGGGACTGGCTAGGGCGCATGAGATTTGAATTCGCTCGAACTGCTCTCAGACCGCGTGAATGGTAGCAGTTCAAGTATGGACGTTTCCCGTGCTCATCGTTTGCGTTTTCCCAAGCCGAGGGGAAGTTGCATGCCATGATTACCACTTATTTCACGTTTTCCAAATCTTTCCCGTATAAGTGCTTTATGTTTAAGACAAAGGAATTGTCCTGTAATCCTACATGGATATATAGTTGGTTCATCTTCACGGAATAGTTACAATCGTTCAGTCATCATCGCAAAAACTTTTTGAACGTTGACTCAGTTTTGTCTGCAAAACTTTTTGTTTATGAAACTCGCAGTAGAATATCATCAGCTAATTTTGCTTTTCGCAAGCGAGCTTTATTTCTCGAAGGAGAGCGGTGCATTTGAAATTGCACATGTATTCGAAATGAGCGGTTGATGCGTTGCAGCAGAGAAATCAAATGGTATTAAGTGCAAACGCGTGAAATGGATTATTCCAAAATCAAGCAAAATTGGCGAGGTAATTTTTGGTTTAAGGAGACTTGTATAATCAAGGGTATATAAAGAAGTGATGAGTTTTTATGTAAGAGTGGTTGTGTTGTATTCCTCCGAGTGTCATGGCAGGGAATGTGTGTGAGTGATGCTAGTGGGCTTGCTGCTTGTTGGGCTGGGCGGTGTGATTGTCAGGTAGGATATGCTGGCTGGTCGGGCCTTTTTGTACTGACAAGTTGCTCGCTAGATAAGATGAAGCGACGGTGTGGGATGTCTTTTTTTCGAATTAGCCAGAAGGATCCTCTAAGTAGGGTGTAATGGCGGAATCGGCTTGATTTCGAAATGGCAGAGTTGACCCATAGGGTGGAGTTTGTTTGTGGAAAGGGCTGGTTTTTCAATCGGCCAGCGTGATTACCGAGTAAGATATATGACGGGATGGATTGGTTTTTGCGAACTGGCAAATCGCCCGGTGGGTACGGTAAGGTGACGAAGTAGAAGAGTGTTTGATTTGGTCAATTTGTTCTTCGTGGCAGGGTGAAATGACGAAACCGGTTGTTTTGGGACTTGCTAATGTGATGCACAGGACAGGGTAAAATGGCAGAATGGAACGAGTTTTAGGTGGGCTTGTGATAGACTACAGTGACAGGATTTGGTGGTTGGACAGTTTGGCCTGGCGGGTTGGGTGAATTAGCGAATTGAGCGGGCTTTTGGACTGGCCAATGCTGTCCGCCGGAGAGGGTCAAAAGGCATAATGCTGGCAGATGTCACCGAAATGATTCTTAGTTTATGGAAATAAATAACGAAAGCTGTGATGGTGGAATTGTGCCTTTTGGAAATGGCTTTATCTTCCGGAAAGACGCTATAGCGGGATAAGGTAATGGACATGTAAGTGCAAACGCACGGAATCTTGGTGAAGGGGCCTTAGATGGGGATATTTTATTTGATTCGTTGAGTAGTGATGTGGTGGCGGTATAGCGTTTCCAAAATCAACAGCACATGTGCTACGGTTAAGATTTATGCTGGAATTGTTCTATTGCGGGGTAGAGCGCTCTGAGCACGGGATTGAACTATCCCTCTTTTGCGTTGCTGTCCAACGATTGCTTTCTTGGCTTCCACAAATTAGCTTTTGTTCGCTGCTCATGCGCGCTATGCTCTACCTGTGTGATCCCACTGTTCGGTAGGCACCTTTGTGCCCAAAGCCTACCATAATGAAGGCGTTTTGAAAATACCCGTAGGAGCAAACTCAAGAAAAGTTGTGTGTGTGCAGGGCTGAGATTCAGTAATGAGTGAGTTTTAACGCTTAAAGTTCACAGAAGTTTTTATTTATGGAACTTTGGTGGCATTGGATACAGGAGCAACAAATCGGTGAAGATGATAAGTGGGGATGAAGGAAGACTATTGCAACGATGATACTATGCAATGTTTATTTAATGAAGATGTGAGTTGCACGTTTTTAGCGTGGCGATGTTGACTGTGTCCGTTCTTATGGCATTTTTCAACTAGTTGTTATGTTCGGAATAGAACTTGTAGAAAAACTAAAGTAAACTTTTTAATTCGTAATGCAAAAGCAAAGTACTGTTTTAGATTTGAATCGTATGTGAGGGTGATCAAACGTAATCGCAAGAACGCAATTTTTATAAGGGACACTAATTAACTGCATAACATAAACAGTGACGAAGTTACGAGCAACCGTGTTGGCTATACAAAGAATTTTTCCAAGACGTCCTCATCACAATTCACAGCGCTTTTATTAGCAAAAGAATGAATCACGACAACGAAATATATACAGCCAAACAACAGTGAGCTAGCAATATAAAAGCAGCATACAAACTTTGAACGTTGCGGTTTAATCGACTTCTCAGCGAAATTTGCATCACTGTAACATTTCGTCAAGCGAAGTAGCAAGATTTTGCGAAGAGATTAAGAACAGCAAAACATTCAGGAGTTTGAAGCACACTTGCAAAACGCTGTTTTCCTGCAAGCATCTGAGTTAATTTATGAACAAATTAAATTCGAATTGCGTCGACAAATTGTATGAATGCATGTTCTGGCGAAATGGACCGGAATTTAGATGTTTTTTGTTTTAATGTTTAGCGGCGATGTTGATACGTAACGATCCGACTCGCCTTCCTGTCGCAAACTGCTAAATCAAACAGCTTTCGTTTAACTGCAAAGAGAAAACACTAAACGGAGGTGTGCCGTTGCTTTTGGCCCACTCCATGCGCAGTTTCGCTATATAATCTGGCCTCATATTATATGTTACGCAAGCGCGTATCACATTCTTCAAAGAGCTTGCTTCCGCTAGTTACGCTTGGGAATTAGTCGCAGAGATCCAAGTTATAAAGCGCGGAATTTATGGGTTTGTCGAGTTATAATTTTTCTAGCTTTGCTTTCAGACGCTTTTTATTGGATTTGACAAAGAGAATTCAAGTGCTTATTGAATCTACCCTAAAGTTGAGCTTTATGTCTCATTTTCTGTTGAGCGATTATCGCGGATGTGATACGTCATACCTTAAGTATGCCGTACTGGATCGAATTTCGTTAGGTAATATGGTGGCATCACGAGCGCCGGTAAGGTTCATAGTGAGCATGGCTGCAAAGTTCGCAAAATTATCAGTGGCGAGTTCGCTCGGGCAGTGTTTTTGATTTAAATGTTCTCTTTGATCCTTTCTCTATATTTAAACATCGTACGGTGGGGATTCCATTTATCGTTTCACAATAACGTGGACGACGGTACGAAGGAGATAAGTTAGGGGTGTGCGTTCAACTTGTTATTTTTGCGTTTTCCACTGATCGCAGCCGTTTCTGAACGATCAACTTGGGGATAGGGCTGAGCCACATAGGAGGAAGGAGTTTTGAAAGCAAATGAAATTTTGAAGGTTCCTAAAAATGTTGCATCAGCCGTCATATCCTATACATATATTTTTCAGCAAAAGATTTTTTGCAAGTTTGAAGACGCCTCTTAGTCTATCTGGAGAGGGGATTCTGACTCTGCGAACCACTCGTACCGTCGAACCACCTTTGTATAAGTAGTTGATACAAATATTTACTCATTTCGCGAACATTTTGAAACAACCTAGGGAAATAGGAAAACGTAAAACAGGCGCCGGTATTTTCGCAGTGTGGAATCTAAAAGCTCTCGAACTGAAAATGGATAAATACACTGTTGGTCGGAAAACGAAGCGTTGGGAGAGCAGCCTTTATCTGAATAAGGACAAAAAATTGTGATCGACATTTGGGTATATTCAAGACGGCAGAGAATAACGAAGACATTGTCGGCTTTTAAAACAGTTTATTACGATGGATTTCAAAAAAGAGTGAATTTTTTAACGGGCATTGTCATAAGTTATAGGAGAACTCTTCACTCAGCTTTAAACCACTTTTGTATGATAGGAGCTAACTGAAGACGAATATCAAATCATAATTATACGCAAATAATCTGAAAAAAAAAAACTTAAATTTCTTGCAGTTTTGTTGCGCTCAAAAAACCATAACTGAAAAAATTGTATGATAAGAATCCACTAAAGCATTATTATTGTTATATGGCTCCGCCAGTGTTTCTCACATAGCGTTTTTTAATGTCTACAGTTCTCCCTCAACGCATTTTGGGTTAAATTTTTTTGCATCGTTGTAATTAGGCGACTGAACGATGAAGCGTTTAATGGTAGATAGTACGGCTGAAAAGCGAGCGAATCAAGGCCAAGTGGGTTAATTTCGTTCGCATCCGCTTCTAGTAATGGTCCTTTTATTGCCCTTACAACTAATAAAGATGGTTAAATGTCTATATGTTGATTCATTGCTGTGATCTAGAATGTTTCCTTATTAAGGTGGCTCTCAAAACTGAACTAGATCAGTAATGTTCGTTAAAAAGGAAGGCTTAAAAATTGGGTATGTAAAGTATCTATATCAAAATCAGTTTCGCATCCTTCCAGTGCTGTGGCAGATGATCTCATATTTAAATAGTTAGTGCCTTTTGTAAGGAGTTGAGAAACTTGTAGTATATGCTTTTAATAACCTTCAGTATTTCCATATATCTTTGCTGTTTCAGCGCATCGCAATATGTCATTAGAGCTAAGTGACAGTGTGTGGTATTGAGGTTTTATTGGATGTTTTCTCACCTGCTAATTTGTAGCAGATTTGTTTGTGATGTTTTCGCAGTTCTTTAGTTTCCGCACGTTATAATGGAAGGACGCCAGGTCGATAGTCGATCGAATGCGATCAGAGGAAGTGCGACCAGTTTGTTTTTCTTTTTTTATATGCAGAGGAAGCGTTCTTTCCTTTTTTTTTTTTCCAAAAATCGTTCGCAACTTATTTGTTACGAGGTCATTGAAGGGGAACGCCGCATTAGCAGTCAACTCACTATGATGGAGAACTTGAACGCCATACTGCTGGAGTTGTGTTTTCCCATGAAACAAATCGCTATCGGGCTTATGCGCCACAAGGTATAGAAACTTCGCTCAAGTGTTTTGATTGGATTTTAAGCTGAGCTGTTTGATTTCATGGTTACAGGTACTACAGTACCTTTAATGCCATCAAGACAACTCATTGTCGAGTTTCCAGTTCTACATCGGATCCTGCATTTGTCTTTGGTTTAGCCGCAGTGAAATTGAGCTGAAAGACCAGCAGTGAGTGACGTACAGTTCTAAAATATTAATAAATGTCATTTGGATTCCTTTGCTGTGAACATATTGAAAATTTGGAGATGAGTCCATCGAAACATAACTGAGATAGTATCATGGATGCGCTTCACACCTAGCTGAAGGTTTTTGTTCGGCCTTTCGGCGCTTGATTTAGCTACCAGAGGCAATTTGGAAATAATAAGTTATTTTTACAATGAGGTAAGAAGATTCTACTTTCCGGTCATTATCTGTTTTCATGTTTTTCCTGTTCTCTTAACTGAGATACCTTTTGAGAACAGTTATAACTTAGCATCTGGAATCCCAGCTCCACTTTCAATATTGGTTATAGCCATGAAAGTCTTCATTTCAAGCGAGTCCATGAGGGCTTTTTTGCCGCTGTAGACAGTGCTAGAACTGCATCACGTCCATCTAGTCGCTCAGCTACACAAAGCAGTATTGTCGATCCTGAAGTTTCATGCGTCTAATTGTAGTCAGTGGGCTCTCCTAAAAGATTTCAGGATCGTTAATTCCGGTAATATTTAGGATTTTTTGAAGTTCTTTATGTACATTTGAGTTGGATTAGGTTTTATTTTACGGAGCAGATTGTTAACTGTCAGAAGTTTTTTATTAGCAGAGATTTTATGACTGGTCAGCATTTAAAATATTTTGGAAGAATGAGGGTGGCGAGAAGTTCGTGTTTAAGCCCACTTGATGATGGGCCATTTAAGCAACGAATGAAACTAAATTCGTCAACGATAGCCAATACTTTTCTTTCTTACTGACCTCTGCTTTCGATACGAGCAATATCGCTCGTTTGTAGAACTTTATTACTAATTCTAAGTGAAAAATATTGCTCGTGTCGAGAGCCGTTATCCAAACGAGAATTTTGAGGATCCATAACTTCTGATTTGTTATTGTTGGCGCGTTGGCTTAGGTATTAGTAATGGGAATGTAATGAAACTAGAATGTCCAACTTTTGGTAGCTTGTCAAAAATTTCGGATGCTATCATTCGATAGTTCCGCGAACACTATGCAAATACATACGTCTAATTATCAAAGTGTTGCTTTTGAAGAAATTGGCGAATGATTTTTGAGAGGATAGACGTGCTGTTTTAGTGAACGGTCGAAGAGAGCAGTAAAGGAGGCTGAGAAAGTGCCAATTTCGCGGTGAACTAACAACGTCAGAAATTGAAGATACTGGAGCCAGTGGGATGAACTGAAGTAGTTAAAAGGGAAGCAATCGAGAGGTGTTTTGCATTACCGGCATCGATTCATTCATTTCCTTTTACGAGCTAATTATGCACTTCGCGCATTCCCCATTGATATGTTCGTGTTTTGTTGGCGGTATTCTTTTACGAAAAGCGCCAAGCAGTGAAACCCTCCCACATCGTGGTTCATTTTGAAGCTGCGCAAATACCAGTCTTTCTGTTGTTCAGTTCGTTGATTTCACTTTGATTGCGTTTTTTGCAATTTTTGTTTCACATTTTTCCTCCAAATAGCTATTCACATTCGACCATAAGAACGTTAATGTATTTGATGATTTCCTTGTGCATTAGCTCTTTTTTGGTTGTTAACAGCTTGGAAGCGTATAAACTCTTTAAACGCAACATTACCTTTGGTTTAAACATAGTAGTATAAAGTGGGAAATTGAGCAAACGTGTTAAGTTTGGTGTTTTGCTTACGAACAAGCAGTTGCATATTTTGCAGAAGTTCATCCGTGTAAATTCTTCACCTGTAAAAAGATTTTCAACGCAAAAAGACAACAATCTCTATTCTGTTAAGGTGATATTATGTTTTTCATTTTCTTTTCACTTTTTTTGCATGACTATCCCAGATGCCACTGTTTAATGGGGCTTGTTTTATTGATTTAATGCCTCTGAATCGGTCTTCAGACGACAATATTTCTGAATTCGTTTCTGACAAACTTAGAGTTTCACTTTCCACTTCTAATTCCTCTTTGAACTTCTTTTTTTGAAAATTGTTGGTCGGAATGTTTGCGTTCGCGAGTGCGCACAATTCCCACGGTGAGTTGCGGTTTGATGAGCAAAATGCGCAAAAAAAAAAAGGCAACCAAAGCAATTTGGGCAATACGAATGAGAATGTGAACTAGTGTGATGGGCCGTAGTGAAGACAATCATCGAGTTGTTTTTGTTCACACTAGGGGATTTTTACTGAGATGATCGACAGTGTATTATGAGTTTTAACATACGATGACGAGACTGTGAGCAATCTTGGGAGAATAATTCATTCATCTGAACAATTAATTTGTGTTTTTTACTAAAATAGATAATTATTTTGTAGGGGAGTGGGCGACAGTCTTTTTTACTTCTTCTGACCGTTATTTTGTTTTAAATGTGATTAGTATTAAAGGCAAAAAGAGGCAGATAATCGATGGACCGTTACAACAGTTTCAAGCATTAAAAACTGAAAATTTTTTTATTATTATAAAAGACGCTTGCGCATGCGAATTGAATACAATATCAGTAATGAACGATTACGTAATGTTTCAGTAATATGGAGGCGAAACACATTGAGTTAGGGTGCGTTTAAGAGAGACGTTATTTTGTTTTAAATGTGATTAGTATTTCCTAAAGGCAAAAAGAGGCAGATAATCGATGGGCCGTTACAACAGTTTCAAGCATTAAAAACTGAAAATTTTTTTATTATTATAAAAGGCAAAAAGAGGCAGATAATCGATGGACCGTTACAACAGTTTCAAGCATTAAAAACTGAAAATTTTTTTATTATTATAAAAGATGCTTGCGCATGCGAATTGAATACAATATCAGTAATGAACGATTACGTAATGTTTCAGTAATATGGGGGCGAAACACATTGAGTTAGGGTGCGTTTAAGAGAGACAAAATAATGTTGAGTGCAATAGCTAAATATATTTACGAATGCCCGAATAAAGAATGAGTTTCATTCATTTTTTAGAAATACTCCACGTTGTACATAGCACCATGTATTTTATTCACAATAACGAAAGTCACTGTATGGATGCTGTCTTTCAACAGCTTAAATGTTCCTCAAGTTAACATTAGTATGAGCCGATTAATATGAATAGGGTCTCATCAATGCGGAAGAGCAAAAATAACCGAGCACTAAAGAAGGTAGCCACTGAAGACACATTTTTGAATAACTAGAACTAGATTGGAATCCTGGCAAGGTTATGAAAAAGCGGAATTGCGAGACCTTCTAGTGTTGCTTCGTTTTCGTTATGCTCAAGAGGTCCGAGGTAGGGGGTGATTTCTTATGAACTCGATCTTTTTCGAGGCTTGAGGAGAGGTGATGTGAACCTAGAAAAATGGTTGCTAATGACCAAAACATTAATGTACGAAGTTGTGGTCCAAAAAGCATGTCGAGCAAATACTTACTGGTGAAATGTGAGCAAGCAACTTGCGAGCTGGGGAATGCATGGGCTTGTCATGAATGAGATCGTCTTCTGTGCTTACCATTCCCCGCGCTCAGTACATCTTAGAACGATCTGGCCAAGCAGTGCTGTAGTCCGTCCCATTGAGCCACCGTTTTGCAATTCTGTGCTAGACGTGGTCTAAGAAGGTGGGCCGCAGATCAGACAGCCTCATTGTCTTCCCTGTTCGTATCAAGTCGTGGTCTTGAAGAAAACTTGTTACCGAAACTCATCTTGTCAACGGGGCAATGAATGTACGCGATTAGAAATTGCAACTGTGGTGTGGGGTTCGAAGCAAAGACATCTTGTTAGCTGTGCTGATTCCCGAAAGCTGATGAGCTTGTTCAATTTCTCATTTACCGCTGAAATTTGCAAGCGCTTTATATTCTGCACTAGTAATACATTTTGACGCAAGAGGGATCTAAGCAAAGCTTCATGTTAACTGTTTGCCAAATGTGAAACTGTTTTTAGTTGAATGTCATCAGATTTTATGCAGGGTAAAGGATGAACAAGAGCTGTGGTGGGTAAAGCGAAATCATTGGCCGAAGCTAGTATGAGTTTGAAATTTCTAGCCGTTGAAGTATACCCAAAAATCATTTCGGTTGTTCAAGGAATTTTTTCTGTTCAGAGTGACACTAAGTGATGAGAGCAAGCTTTCGTTGCCAGCCGAGAGAACGCCAACTGCCAGGACTTTTAATGCGAGCTTCATTGACAGTTTATTTTGCAATTCTTTGGTCACATAGAGTTTTCGGCTATTATTAATAGTTGTGTTTGCAGCTGTTATGTTGCGTTCACACGTTGATTGCATTATGTCATAAAGCATATCTCATATGCGTGCAGAGGGGCGAAATGTTGAATTTGATCGCGGACATGAGGTGTCGTTGAGGTGCGTTTTGAGCACAGCGGCCGATTTGTTGATTTTGGGGCATATGAGGCGATAGATAGGCAAGGCACGTAGGAAGTATGGGTAGATCGTTAGCAAATCAACAGAATGTAAGCCTGTATTACTTTGGGCACTATTGGGACGCAGGACCCGAGCTCTTAGGGCCTCACTTCTTACTTCAGAGTCTCTGAAGTCCGGCGGATTTTTTCTCGAATTCATGCTTTAAGCAACGCTAAGGTGATCCATGCTACTTGCATATTTTTGAAGCGTCTTTGCCGTATTTTCGAGACTCCCATGGAACTGATTTTTGAAGCCTATAACCTTTTGGTTCAAAAGTTGTTTTTAAAAGTTTTTCATACTTTTTGGGTGGATGCTTTTTTAAAGGAAAACATGCAAAGTACTCGATACAGCATTAATGTGAAGCATGATCAGGAAATACTTCAGGCGTCGAATCGTGTGTGGTGAGGTACGGAGCCGTTCTGCATCGCCAAGAGAAACGGCTTACCGCTGACGGTGGGCGTGGCAAGGAGGCGGTGCGTCTTCGGCATCGGGCTGAGAAATGTCGCCATTCTAGCGTAAGACAACTGTCGTTTTGGGGACATTTGATTCGAGCGGTAATGCCGGTAATGCTTGTCGCCCATTATTGCTATTCCGTTCACAATTCCGACAACCACCAGACCGATGTCATACTGTACAACCTTTTTGCAGTTTGCTTCGTCGATTATGTAATTGGTAGAATTACTAAACCAAAAGAAGCGCATAGTTTTATGACTGTTGTGACAGATTTTGTTTCGCTGCAACCAAAATCTCTTTAAGAACCACTTTTGGCATGATACATTACGAATTTTTTAAGCTTCATGAGAGATAATAAAATTGTTACGCTTCCATCTAGACCATGTTCGTTGGTCTTTGCCCTATTTTCTTCGGGTTACTCATTTTTTTTCAATTCCTTAATATGTATGTCTTTTGATGACAGAAACTGCTATTGCTTTCCTGCTCGTATTTCATGCTTTATTTTTAGAGAATATTTAATATCACGCATATTTCTTGAGATCCTGAAGGACGAAAAACTTGATGTGACCAGAAAGCCAGCTGAGCCTTTTGCTGTGGTTCTCAGCTGTCATGCGGGCTCAGTAATACGTCGCCATTTTTTAAAATTTGAATTCATATTTTAAAGCAGTTTATTACATTCTGTCCATGCAGCAGTATGAACTTTTCTGGTGCACTAGTATTAATCACCTAGCTTAATTTGTTGAGGTCAAAGGTTGCCTTCTGGGCTGTCAGTTTCCTAGATAACTTGTGCTGTTGATGTATCACTTTGTGTGCAGACGTGTGGTCCATGGTATTTGTGCTTGTACGACATTCACAATTCAACACTACATGTTATCCGTATATCTGTGCTATTATTTCACAACATACTGGGCGCATTTCACAACCGTAAATTCTTCGCCGTAGAAGAACGCAGGAAGTTGTCATATACATTGAAAACTTTTTGAGCCATCTAATGCAAAAAACTGTTTGGTTCGCTTAAACCTTGAGAGAAACTTGAGAGGAGAATTCCTTACATCAAATAACTTTGTAAACTGTTTATGTAACGGTTCTGTAAATGACTTGAGTTGGGTGATCGTTCACGTAGGTGCCAATTTAAATGAGCATAGACGTTAAAACACGCAATTAAGCTCACAGTGCCATATAAGTATGTAATAGACAGTTTTCATGTTGACTGCTTTGCCTTTTTCAACTCTGTTCCACGTAATCTCAACTCAAACATTAAATCTGACCTCTTAGACTTGGTTGGCAAAATAGTACGGCTATGCATATTGGGTGAACATAATGCCTGCATGACGATCAGTTCTGAAAGGCAAATGGAGGGGACACTGATTTGGAACCTTGTGCTTAAGCGTTTCGAAATTCTTCGGAAAACTAGCTCAGTGCAACCTCAACGTCGCTGTTAACAAATTCGTTGGAAATATTTATTTATTATGTAGTGTGGATTCGCGTTTTACGTTAGATGCTTGTTGGTTTTGCTATTTCTGCATATTCGCAGTAAATTCCGGGTTGTTTCATAAATCCCACTTTTGATGCTCTAAAATAACGAGTTGCCATTACCGGACCCCTTTCGGCTTTTATACTTATCGCATTCGTCTATGCGAATCTGTATCGTATTATTATAGGTTAAACTCGTGATGCAAAGCAATTTTGATCGTAAAATTGGGTACGTATTGAATAGATGATGTTCGAGAACAGATTACTGATTATGTTCAGAAATTTTGAACCATTTACTAAGCGTCTTTTCTTTTCCACTTCCAAGGTTTTCATTGTGAAAGATTTTTTTTGATTCTGAATTTCTATGTTACTTTTTTTTTCACTCATTTACTTTTCGATCTGTTTTTTACGTTGTAAACATATCGTTTTCATTTTCTCAGCACCTGTTCACTAAATCTTCCAATGAGTTTTTCCTGCTGGAAATGATTCCTTAAAATTGTCAAAGTCATGGACGGATTATATGTAATGTCAGCGAAATGTGAAATACAAATGAAGATACTGCTTTAAATTTCAAGGTTTTTCAAATGAGATTGATGGACTTCTTAAAAGTTGCCTATTATTTGTAAATTAACTGATTATTTGGACATTAGATATTACAGTTTTTTTCTACGTATTCAATTCTAGGTCATGAAACTCACAAAAAAACAGTACAGATGCATATGTCACTTCACTGTTGCACTTTCCTACTCGTTTTGATTTTTGTGGACTGCTTACAAAATGTGACAATCGTCGTTTATTCGTGCGCCATTTCTGACACTTTTGTCCGTTTCAGAAACGGTTACTTTGAAGTACGACCTGCCAATTAGAATCATTTCACCATTCGCTCAAATGTCGAATATCTTCTAACGTCAAAAAACCCCCGGAAGTCGTAAATTCCATGAAAATTTGAAGTTTTTTTGACTTATTTCGTTAAAAACTTAAGGTTGTAGTTATTGAGATGATTTTTTTCGATGTTACACAATGGTTATTCAAAGTTGTCTTATGCAATAAATGTTCTATAACCTAGAGTTTCTATCGGAACAACAACATATGGTAAAGGAGTCGTTCAGTAGTGAAGGAAAGCGCATATGAAGATGAACTGCAACTATCTGCTTTGGTTTACTCATAGTTTTGTAAGGGTATATTGCGTGTTTAATTGCTATTAAATTCTTTTCGAATGAATTAATGCTTCCTACACAGTGTTGAGAACCATGAGATAGAATTGGTTGATGGAACGGATATGCAAATGAGTTGTCGGTATGCGAAGAGCAGCGATACACGAGAATGGCTTTGTTGATATGCGAAGTGTATTTTAGATTATAGCCACAAAAGAGCGATGTATTTTGAAGGCGGCCGTTGATGGCAGCGATTTATGTTATCTTACAGCACAATCCAAAGCGATCTGTTGATGACAGCCAACAAACGCCACTATACTACCAATAGATCCTGTCAAAGTTCACTGCGCACAACTGTGCGGCTTGTCTTTTGTGCGCTCCCCAAGCCAATGTAATCACTAAAGTGAAATGGTCTCGGAAGTGTTCGTTCGATTGTAAATTTGTTAGCCAAAAAAAGTTTTTTTTTTTTTGGCAATACTCAGTCCTAAATAGGTAAAGAATAGGGCGAACTGATGCAAAGGGCACAGTAATTTAGTCCTTTTAAGTGAACTATGCAATATTTGCTGCAAAGTTTGACTCATTAGCTTTCTCACGCAACCCTCTGTGAACACCACTCGTAAGGAGGAAGAAAAATGATCTTCAAGCTTCACAAATGATGAAAGATGTGATTCTTATTGACTGTGATCCTTCTTCGCATAGTTAAAGCGGTCTATTGTCGTTGAATCGCTCGGAAATGTATGTCTATGACATTAGATGTTTCATTAATGTAAGGTTTTTCAGTGTTCGGGAATGCATGATAAACTCTTTCCATAGTGACCTTTGGTAACCGTTCATGCGCTTCGTAACAGCAATCCAAAGTGACATTTTTGCAGGCATTCGGAGAGATTAGAGGCGTCGGCGGAAGAGGGAAATTTCGCTGCGTGACGTCGCATCCGTTGTTGAAACAACATCGACTACTCGCCGGGGCGTCAACGGCATAAGGCGCCGCAATTATTCGGCTGGACAATCATACCAGCACCTCACCATCACACTTGGAAGTAGCCTTGTTGAACTTACAAATCTCAGGCGTGAATTGTTTACAAAATCGTGTAACCGTGGAGTTTCACGTGAAAAAGCAAACTGCGTATTCTGACGCTTGATCTCCGCGAGATTGATTTATTCTAAAGCCGTTATCCACTGTGAAGTGAGCGTCAACGTACAGTGAACTGCAAATGAAGTTGCTACTTTCGACAGCATTGTGCTTGTGCTTCTGGAGGCTAGCAAGCGGTGGAGATCTCGTCGACGTTCAGTTACAGGAACTGCGCCTCGGCCAGTAAGTTACTTTGGTCGTTTCTCTAATTTTTTGCTATATATGTACTCTGTGGGGAGGTAACTGCTTAAATTCTGCAGTGGAGGGAATTCTGCGCAGGTTTCCATATCAATGCAGGAGCCGAAGCGAAAAAAAAATGATGACTGTGATGTAGTCCTTTTCATTAATGGCAAGGCGCGACATATCAGCCATGTTCATTGAGTCATCACCGCATGCTCCTTTTCATGCCGAACCGCATGACCAAACTGCGGAACTGCGGATTGTATGTTCACAGCTCACGTGTGTGAGGTTTTCGCCGAAAAACCAACTTTAACTAAAACACTGGCCTACTAGGGTCCACTTAGCTAGCTCTAGACTGCTCCCCTTCTGGCCTACAGTCGTGTATTGGGGCCGCTTCGTCCCCGGCAGTCGGGAAAATGAAGGCGAATACTTCATTTCGACATGCATTTTTCTTCATCCACTTTAGGGTCATGTGCTTGCTACCTGCATCCGATCCACTTCGTACACAAAGCGGGCTAGGGAACTGGAAACCGTTCTAGCCTGGGGTATCGCTTTTTCTGGAAGCCACATGGGTCTCCGCGCAGAAAAGAATGATACACTTAATTGCAAAGAGTTTGATCGGTTGGATGCAACCAAACAGATGCGGCAGTAAAGTTTTTGAGGCTAGTGCTTTTCCCCTTCCCTTCTACTCTTTCTCCCCCCTGCGGGCAAGGGAACTGGAAACCGTTCTAGCCTGGGGTATCGCTTTTTCTGGGTTCACATCGTTTTTTTAATGAGTCATGCTTTCTAATTTTGTTGCTAACGACGCAGACTTGATAGTTTCTTTTTCACGATTTCAGTGGAGTAGTTTCGGAGATGTGCTCAAAATTTACAAGGCTGCAGTTCGCTTAATTCTGTAGTACAGTTTATTTATCTGTCGTCGAGGAACAGATCAGATTAAATTCTGCAGTCTAAAGTCTCAACCATATCTGGAAGAATTCCGAAACCTCTGAGTATCGCTTTTGTCTCCTGATCTGTTTTCGTTCGCCTTAGCGTTTTTTATTGCCAGTGTCATGATGCAAATTGTTTATATGGTTAAGCGCATGAGCACTTCTCTTTTTCCCATCTCTAGATGCCGCCTTTCGTAATGACAATGGTGCACATTTACATGAGAAGAGAAGCTTTCGCACGCGGATACAAAACCATTCAGCGCAGTCTGTGCCATCCTTGTTGCATTGTCGAGAATGTATTGTCGTTTCTTCAAAACTGAACGAAAGCAGTGGAGAGCACGTCAGACTAGAATGGTATCTGGCTCAATAGCAAGCGAAGCAGCACAGTAAATTTTTCTGGTTTAGATGGTTCAGAAATATTGCACAAAATTAATAAGCGTGACTCTGTATGCTAGTGGAGTGCTCTATAAGAGAAATTAAGTTTGGAAGCTGCGTTAAGAATAGCGAATGGCTAGCATTAAATAGTTAGTCCCATATACAGTTGCTGTCTTACGTTTACGATCGTTTATGAGACGTATTATCTATCCTGCTCGTATTTATTTTCATGATTGGTTTTTGAAGAGTATATTACTCGAAAGGCACTGAGAGAAGGCTGAATCCGAAGCGTAGCGAATATTTTGCGCTTTTTCTCATGCTTTAGCAGCGTTCTTGTCTCGTAAATCACATGCTTATCGTGACAATCTAAGAAGGCTGCTCGCTATGGTCAAGAGTACTTTGACATCTACCCATGCTGAACACACAGTTCCGCGCCCCTATTTTCCTCTTTATTACGAGATTTACACCGTTCTTTTTGACACATACGTTTTTTGGGTCCTTTCAAGGGATCGCAATGCTACTCTCTTTCGGTGTGTTAGGTTTTGCAATAAATTGCATAGCGTATCAGCGGCAGCGATATAGCCGAATACACATGCAGAAGTAGATCATTTATTGAAAAGACTCGCTATCTTGACACTTTCTTTCTTGAGCGCCTCCTATTGTTATCCGGAACAGCAGATGAGTTATAAAGGATCTGTCAGATTCTGAATGTGTCATAAGACGCATAGTTGTGATAGAGTGAGATCAGAGCGTGAGAACAACGCCTCCAGGATGGATAATGAGCCCAGCTGCGTACACATTATTTTAATCAAATTAGCCCCTTGGCTATTGCACTCTTTCACCGGTGCTTCATTCGTTCGTCCCAACCGTTGAACGTATACGGTAGCTACAGAACCAAATACTTTATTAACCCTACAAGTGCAAGTGTGTTTGCTCATTATTTGATTTGCTTGTTTGTTTGTTTTGCGTTCGAGAGGAAAACAAATAGGGAAATTTGCTTGAGTTTTTCTTTTGGTGACGCTGACAATGATGGACGTTTTCATGTGAAAATCCCTTGGCGGGATATTTTGAAGCTAACCGAACAGATCGCCTTTTATTGCTTATCGATACACTGCACCATCAAAGGTTTATACTTGCGCATTAGAAGAGGGCGTATTAAATTTCGAATGCAAGCGAATGGGTGGAGATTTTTTAAATAAATTTAACGCTTTTCGCACATCGTGAGAATTATGAAGCACGCATTTGTCACTATCGTATTGTGAAGAATTGTGCATACTAATCTTATGCTTGGACTTATAACTATACTAATAAGTGACAGCTAAGTAAGAGTAGCAGTTAATTATATGATGAAAACACATGACATGCATGTGAACAAAACGAAAACATGGGGGGAGGCGTTGTTGGTAGCATATGTTTTGCATGAGTTGCTTCTGTTGTTCGGCACAATGGGGTCGTCCGTGGTCAAGAGGTGTGCTCATATGCGCAATAATTAGCTGCCATGCTAACGCATTGAGGCTTTCGTTTTCCACCCAATATGTTGCAATCACATCGGGGGCCCTTAAAGCACTAAATTATTCTGTTTAGCGCGTCTCACTGTTCATGCAGTATTTGAAATTAGGATGTGTAAAAAGTTTTAAGAAAGTTTGGGAACTTTACTCATCAGCTAATGATGTTAGAGAGTTTGTAAGATAGTCTTGCTTTTCCAACGCATAATTTTTGTAGTTAACTACTTAATCATCATTCAAAAATTATCGAGGATATCAGTCTGCAGATTTGTTGAATTAGTTTTTCTTGCTTTTCATTGAGTACCTCATGGTGGCTGAAAATAACTAGATGTTGATAAAACTTTTCATTGCGCTCTCGCTTGGTTGCTAGTGAAAGTAACCGAAGCATTCACTTTGAACATCTCACCTGAAACTCCCATATGCTCGCTTTTTTTTTATCCGTAAATTTTCAAAATTTGCAGTAAAGCGACTGAACTTAGAGACTGGATCAGTTATAGTAATGCGGCTGTAGTGGTGCAAAATTGAGCAAAAAGCATCGGTGACCGCTGAAATCATTGGGGACCTTGTTGGGAATGGAGGGGAAATGCAATCAGCGTGGGCAACAAACCGACTATTCATCGATGTTGCCCACTGGAGACCATGAGCAGACTTTAACGAAGCTATCAAGCAGCACGCTTCATTAACGTTCTTACAACATTCGGTTGCTGGACGCTTTACAACGCTAAGGCTTTTTAATTATAACAAATTATGCAGGTCACTGGAAACGAAATTATCAGATCAACTCGGAATTTTCTAATTTCAACGACGACACCCATCGATGCTATAATTTGCGTTATAATCAATTTGCACATAAAATACAGTTTGCAATGACCGATGAAAATATGTCTTCATGTTGGACGTTATTGAAGTAAGGCGTAGCAATGATAGTCGAAGTGCCGAGTATGTGTTGATTCAAAACTGGGCAATCGTTCAGTAATCCGTCTCACATGGGCCAGGTAACTGATGTATTCAGTTGCAATTTCTAAAACTTACTATCCTCAATGTTCCAGTTTTGTGGTGAATATAAACGTTGGCTACGTGATGACGGTTTGAAGCTCTGAAAGCGTTTATAGGGCCTCTACGAGGGTCGTTTTTGAACATTGTTCGCGGTCAGTTTACCAAACTTTGATGAATGAGCTGTCAGCGCTGGTGGGACAGGGACTGAGAAATTGTTCTTTCTTCTCATTTTGAAAGACGCATTTTCGCCATTATGTTAGAACATCTGAATTCCGCATTGTGTGATATATCATTTAAGGAACACTACGCAGAGTGATGAATGCTACTTGTGGTATAGCACGAAATATAATTGCCTGATACGCTTGCAATAACTTTTGAATTGATCAAACGCGTTTCGATATTCCCCACTCCGTGCGCCATTTTGTTGACAGTAATCTTCTATGGTCATTAATCATATTATTGTTGTTTTTCTAGTTTCAGAACTTTAATCACCGGCTTCAGAGACAGGCAGTTTTACACTTTTGTAGTTTAAGGGACATCTCTTTGATCGCCAAGAAACAACAATTGAACAAAAAGAAACAAATTGTTTCTCAGACTCCGCTCGCAAATTTCTCATAGGACCTCTAGATCTAAAAGTTCTTTAACGTTTAACGATATGTGCTTTTAACGATGCAAAATCGCCACTGAAAACGGTCATACTTCAGAAAATGCATCGCTTTAGAAAAAAAAGAGATAGGGGTAAAGAGAAAAAAAAATGTGAAAGAAAACGTAGAGATGAAAGCTTCGATGAATTGATTTGACATCAGTTAATTTAGGAATGTACTGATGGTTGAAATGGGAGATTCTCGCTGGTTATTGATCTTCGTTGATTTGCTCTCTGTAACAGTTTTGCTCTTTTTAGTTCGCTTTTTGAGTGCAATCAATGTGCGTAGCAAATCATTGTGCCAACGCATTCACTGGGTCTCTCCAGTTGCCGCTACCTATTTTACGAGTGCTACGTTTCACGCCCAATTTGCTTTCTTTCCATTTACGATGAGGAACATTCTTTTCCAAAGAATGAGCGAATCGCGCGTTACGTGCCAAATTACTTGCATTAAGTGCATCATCATTCGTTGATTGACGCTCACTTTCCTTTTTGCAACAACAACGGCTTGAAATTCTCCACTGCGAAAAATTGACTTATTTTTAAAGCCTGCGTCATTTTGGCGATGTATGATGAAGATGGATGAAGCTTGAATGATGAGAGATGGCAGTATAATGACATAGATGTGCGCGAATTTTCTAGTAATTGCTCTGCTGATGTTTTTTAACGCTTAAAATCACTTATTGCGGGCGACGTATTTTAAGCAGGTCGTTGTTGATGGCGATGTACGAAGGCTGCCGCTAGGAGCAAGTATGCCTGGAAGCATAAATTTAGACATTCTTTGAACGTGAGCTTTCAGTACATTTGTAATGCTCATATTATATAATCTTTTATGGACTAATTTCCAGCGAAACTTTTGCAACAACCGTTCGTGCTGAAATGTCACTACGAATGATCGAGATTTCATGCTTTTTTCATAATTTGAATTGTGAGCATGACCACATGTGTCCGATTAAGTGGTATGGCTAAATGACAGTATACGAACCGCCCCGGTCTCTGGTTTTTGTAGCGTTGGCAAGCATAGTTTCGATGACCAATAGCAGAAGTATAGTTTAAGTGTTGCCCCGGACGTCGGTCATATGAGTATTGGCGAATGAGCCAAATGATGAGGATCGGGAATTGAAAAGCTCGTGTCGTTAATTAGGATGCAGATCGCCAAAAAGGATCATTTGCTGGAGTAATTCAAGCATTGCGCAGTAGTCGTTTGAGGATCCAGTCGCATTTTCAGTTCTAGTCTCTGGCTTGATGATCTCTTTACGTTGCTCATGCAGCCACATATGAGAGATGAATCACTTCAGCCCATTCTCAAGTACTGCAGTTGCGCAACTGTTATGCTGCGCATCACTCAAGTTGCCAACAACAAACAAACATCGTTCGCTTCTTGAGAGTCCATTCGAGAGCACAAAGACGTGTATTATCAGCAGGTCTTCCTTCACAACGAAAATATCCATGTGCATGTACTTGCGTATGTGGTATGTGGGTCCATGTGTATCTGTTCCTGTATCTGTGTCTGCTTGAATGTGTCTTAAGAAAAAACGCATTGATGTCCTAAAGGCACGGTATATTAGCTATTCCTTTTGAAGATGACTTTTCCAGAAGAGTTTAATTGGATGGCTTAGTCGTTTCCAGTGCATTTCAGTATGAAAATAGCGCTTTGGAGTTTTTTTGGTGGCGGGTTTTACAAAGCTAATTGCGAAAAAGCTTGATAAAGCAAAACACGCTGTACCACCAATAAGGTGGTATTCAAATATCCTACAATATATATGCGTTCGGCTGAATGAATTCTTTTCGTTGTCTGTCTCTTGATTGTCAAGTTTTTAGAGAATGACCGAGGATTATATAGTGGTCGCATTGTTGAATGGTCGTTCGTGCTTCTGTGGGTTGAAATTGTGAGTGTAGCTGACACATGAGTGAACCTTGCTGAATGCTTGATGATGGCTGCATAAAATGCTGTGTTCGAACATCTGTTGGTTGGGGGGGAGGGGGGGGGGG
>JPKZ01000441.1:569505-605088 GCA_000803305.1 Toxocara canis
GGGGGGGGAAGGGGGTTGGATCATGCTTTGATGAGATTTAAATACTGTTATATGTGTCATTCAGATGGCATCAGCTAACTTCCGTTTCCGTTCCACCTCCACTACTCTTCACACTGGTACTAGACATTTCTCGCTTTGGGAGCCAACAATCCGTTAATAAGCTGACTAGCGCACTGAAGGATTGACGGCTACAGAAGCAACCATCGTCACGTATGGGTGTGAAGAGTGGCCGGAGAAGGCGCAGTAAATGGTTGCAGCAGTAGTTATGTGGAGGTGAGAGAGAGTAGGGCTGAGGTGAATGATGTTGGCGGGTGGTTGGGGTCATCAAAACGGCACTACGATAAGTGCGCAAGAAGGGGTCGCAGGTCCGTCGTCATTATGAGCTAAGTCCGTATAATACGTTTATCTGAGTCACACGATCGCGTCACATGCCTCAACTAGCGTTCGGTTAAGTATTTGCACCATGCCGCCCGATCCATATCTCCATCGATCCGTCCGCCGTTCGTGGCTTTTGGTATCAACGTTACTCTCACTCATGTGGTTATCCGATCGAGGGAGAGAGTAAGGATCGAAGTTTATCCTTCTGAGTCATAGACCATAAAACTAATACACAGGAAAATTTCAGGCACTGTCATACTTAAATTGTGATTCTGCATTTATTGCCTTTGGTTCCAAGTTTATAAAACAGTCAATTTTCGACGAGCTCTCACAACTTCTAGTTCATTGGAGGATCCGATTGCGATTCGCTACGAACTCAGCTAGTAAACGTATACAGGGTGATGCTTGAAAATGGTCTACTTTGTTGAATTTATTACTCTCAGTATCTAATAACGTATTTATCGCGGTCTGTAATCCACTCTTTCGTATACACTTCATAGGGCCCCGGACAATGACAAATCTATCTTTTGCGTTCAAGCCAACTTAACTGTCCAACTTTGCGTTCAATCCAACTTAAAGCGATGAAACTTTTTCGTGTGTGGCATAATTATGGATCATACTGTGACGATTGTTCTGAGCAGTTGGTAAATTCTGCAGATTTTTTTCCGCAGAAATGGATGACGATTAACGGTCGTCCACATTTACTGTTTGGTGGATGAGCATTTATGTGCGCCGTATTGGTTAAAACGTTAGGCGACAATCTGCTGCGATCTGCGTTCCGCATGAGTGCTTCATTTGCTAATTAATCGTAAAATTCGGATCAACACCATTGCAACATTGTGAGGTGCGGATTACGTAATCAGATTTGACGCCTTCTTTGAGCGGATACGGTCGTTCGAAGGAATGGAAGCATGCATTATTGGTCAGTAAGCGTCAAAATATTCCTACACTCGACTATGAGCCATATTTACTCTTCCATTTTAATGGCTTTCGTTAACAGAAATTCAAGTAACTTGATGCAAGGTTCAGTGTGATCGGAGTATGCATCGATATTTTCGTTAAACTATTAGATAGAGTTGAGAACATGTGATTGTATTTGAACGGAAGCTGTGATTCGTGAAATTCTGAAGCAGAGCTTAGCGTTGACTAATAACTGTGGCAAATTTTATTAGTAACGGCTGTGATGGCTTCTGAATACACTTCTCAGTTTCAGACCCTTATTGTTTCTTACAAATGAACTTTTGGGATTATTTCTTTACTCTGCAGAATTACTCCTCTTTTTACTGTAGAGTTATCAAATTGTTGCCAAAGGCATCAGATGCAGAGAAACGATGTTGTTATCGTGTGACACTTTTGTCCTACCGCCCAACTTCACTCTCTGCAGCTCGAAGCAGACGGTTTGTTTTTCATCGAATTCGTAAGCTGTTGGCAAATATTGCCCATCGCGGAGGATATGGGCGTCTTTGTCGTAGGCGGATGTTTTGCATAATTTTATCCGGCCTGGTTATTTTCTAGCGCTTCACTGATTATGTGGGTGTTAGAGCTTCAAGATGCGTTTGACCGCTGGTCATATGGGAAGTCGAAACAACCTCAGATTGTTGCATCATACGACTGGGATTCTCTGAATGCGGATTTTCAACAGTTCTTATCACTCCAGTTGTGCTTATAATTAGCTGAAACTATGAAAAGATAGAAGAAGGGTAAACAAAAAGCAAATGGCACAAAATGTCGCCAGTGCTTTGTAGGGCAGCGCGCAGGTGCTCTTCGCTTTTACTGATTAACTCTGTTGTTCCACTGGCACGGTGTGACTATTCGGTGTTAAGAGTACTGTTAAAGCGTTCTTTTCGCGTGGGACATTTTTTCACTGTTTTTCTCTGTCTTCTCTGTTCGCCTGTCTTTTATGGGGAGACTCCATATATTGTCATTGTGTTTGGATTAGGACTTGAGCACATTCATTCTCAGGTTAACGATTGCTTGATTGATTATACTTTCGCCCATATCGGTCGATGCACACTGTACGAAACAAACACTTCGTCCACCACTTTCTAACGGACTATAGAAAATCAATCATTTCCTAAAGAGTTTTTTATTAAGCCACTGAATGTTAACTTTTTTGTGTAGATGGCTGGCAGTTTATGTAGTTAACGCTTAGTAACTTGTGTTTCACTGATTCTTTTTGTGCAGTTAATTTAGTCATTAGCGAACTAAAGTCAATCGATCTCTTTTTTTGCATAAAAGGCTCTTAAAAAATCCTTTTTTTAATGGTACGTTCCAAAGCCAGCCTGAACAATCGACTTTTCAAAAACAGCCGAATTTCATGAGAAAGCCGGAAGCCAAGTGGAGAGACCCGTTCTAAATTGCTGTTTTTTTTTTTGAAAATTACCGAACCGCTTGTTGTGCGAAGTAGCTAGTTTGAACGTTTCCATGGCAAGGCTTAGCCGTATGAAACTGTAACGCCAAGTAAATACGGAAGAAGTGCCCTTAGGAGAAAATATGTGCCTTCGGAGTGCCAATCTGGAGAGGTGAGGTGAAGCGATTGGGAAATTGAAGTCCACATTCAGTGGGAAGAGATGGTTACAGAGTTGTATTTAGGCGAGGAGTATACGTATATATTTTTCTTATTGTTCTTACCGCTCGGGTCTTCAGTGCGATGTCTCGATGTTACTGAGGCAATCGCATGCTGAGCAACAGCCATCCCTTTGGCTGTTGCACTAGTTGTTAATACCAGTCTCTAGCTGGGCTGTCAGTGGTATGGTGGGAAGCAGCCGGGAATCGAACCGAGGTCTCCCCGCATGCGAAGAGGGGCTCTACCACTGAGCTACTACCGCCCATATATATATATACATATATTATATATATATATATATATATATATGTAATACATACATGTATATACATTACCGCCGGTTGCAGTTTACTTTATTCATGTAAATAAAGACTATTCTTCTTCTTCAAAAATAAGGCTAGTGAAATACATGATAATGAAAAGGCTGAGGATCAAATGAAACGAGGATGAAACTAAGTCGGTCAAAAAATGCGGTGCCCACCTTTCTTGAGAGCGGAGTTATCCATGGCGAGTCATTTAAATGAATTTACATAGGAACATATTCGGTACGCTGATGGGCATAAGTAGGCCGCATCAGTGCAATCCGCTGTTGCATGTGACGTGATATATTTGCTACTTCTAGTTTATGCCCATGCGAACAAACGCTGAAAGGTTCTTTGTCGAAACTTCAGGCCAGTGAGTATGAGAAATGGTTCGGGCCACTGAGATTATATGAGAAAGTTATTTTTGAAGATTTGCTTATCATTTAAGCACAAGCTGAAGAAATAAATGCGTTTATCGTCACTAATGCCTTTCATTGCTTTCCTAGTACATCGCAGGGATGCAGTTCCGTTCCGTCCGTGTTGATGATTGCCTTTCTTTGTTCTTGTGAAATAAGCTTGCACGTTTTGGGTGGATCATGTCTAAATAGTGCACTGGCGTTATTCCCATGGCGTTACTATCTTGGGAACAGATCGGTGCACCTCGAACTGAGTTCACTACTCTAAGTGCTTCTCGTTAAATCAGCGATGTTAGCTAAATTTCGTGTAGAGTGCTCGAAGAATTGCCGAACTGGGTGCTAGTGGTATGCTAAAATGGGTTTGGCCTACGGCCAAACTCCTAATCGAGTAAGCTCGTAAGCATGACCGATCACTGCTTCGCAAACAGTCAAAGTGCGATGAATACACATCTACGCCTCTAATCGTAAACTGTGGTCATCCTTTGTGAACACTCAAGCAGCTTTTACGATTTGTTTGAGCCATAAATTTTAATGAGGTAGCACGCTCACTTTCTCTTTTTCTCTCTTTCTTTCTCTCTGTCGCAAATCCCCTACATCTTTTGTTTACAGGACATCCTGTATTATTGACATACTGATTTGTGATTATACAGTCTGCTTGCAAAGATTGAAAAACTGATTCCTCGATGACATGGTAAGGAAAGCGCTGGAAGGACGTGAAGAGTGAAAGTCCTGACAGGAACAATTTTTTTAAAGGTTGAACCAAACTTCAACTGAACCGAACTTACAGCACTGCAGATTCGTGGTTTTTCGGTGTTCAAATGATTAGCCAATGTCTGTGCTCATAGCAAATTAAAATGGCGTTTATGGTGCGACCAGTGAGCGAAAGTTTTGATGTCGCAGTCAAGCGTCATATAAATTACCATTGTGAATTTGATGTGCGGTCAAGTTTGGAATGGGTGGCGGTCGACGATGCGTAATCTCTGATTAAGAATTGGTTAATCAGTTTACCATGGCAGCTTGAAAACTTGAACCAAGTGTATATAGTGATTGTTTCCTTCCTAGCATTACTTCATAAACTATTGTGGCTCATCATTTTAAGTTGAGTTAATAACGTGTTATTTCTTGGATAAATTAAGTTATATTGAATAAATTAAGCTATATCTGATTGGCACAAATTGCTCATATTCTGAATAAATTAAGTTATATTGATTGCGGATGAGAAGGAATCTGTGAGCATCCTCCCTTTCCTACTTCGGATTTGCTGTTTTAACCGACTGGGGTATTGTAGAATCCGTTTTCTTCCTAGTCGTATTTCTTGGTTTTGTAGTCGATCGGCCCTGTCACACACATAATCAACGACCTCACGGAGGAACAGAAATGATGTGTGAGGATGCATCCATCTTTAAAACGTCTCTTCAGCTCTCATGTTATGATGAATTGATTTTCGGCTGCTTTACAAATGCCACAATCTTACGAAGATTAGCTTACTCCTTTTAAATTCAACTGGAGCTTTAAGAATGATTGGTCAAGGTTGTTTTTTGCGTTTTTTATCATAAAAAAGTTTAATAACTGTCGGCAGAAGTGGTCCTATTGCGGTGTTCGCCTACTGTCGATTTCTGACAGTATCATGAAGAGATCTTTGCCGCACTATAATGCTGTGTTTATTAAGTTGTTTTATCTAATGAGTAATTTGTCCTGATCAAATAGTTCATGGACGCAAACTGTGAGTCTTCAACCAGTCTGTTGTCTAAGAGGGAGCTTGCAAGCTTTTGTTGTTCGCTATCGTCCGCATAACTTGGACCAGTGATGTTTTTCTTACAGAACAGAAGTTTTCCTTATAAAATAGAGAACATTTAGTGACCTTAATAAATATATTTAATTATGGAGCGAGCACAGTGGTTGTTTCTGTTTAATGTTTGAACAAACGCTTGAAAGCTTGTTCACAGAGCAGACACAGCCAACTCGAACAAAGTTCATCAAACGAAGCGATGAGATGATAAGCCAGAAGTTGCAATGTAGCTGGCTAGGTTCAGCTCATCTAAACTTCTTCTCTAACATCAAAACCCTATCAATGTATATGAGTGAAGCTCAGTGCTGATTTAGTTCTATGTGGCTGCTCGCTCCAAAAAAAGTTTTTGAAAATTCGCTGAGACGGTCGATAATCAAATATTGTAAAGCGAAAACCCAGCAAACCTCTTTATTCGTCAGATATTTCAGAGGCTTTTGATGGAACAAAAAGAACGCTAAAAATGCTTTTTAATTTATTGACGGTCTTCAGCAGCAAAGAGCATCTATTGACCATTAGATCGGAGTGTACCGAGGATCGAGTATGGAGCGGAGTGTATGTTTGTGCATACTTTATGCGGGATTGTTGTTCGCTGTACGAAGGTTATTGCGGTGAATACACTATGCTCGTTTCGACTTCTCTCATCTTCCCATTTTCCTTCACCCGAATCACTTAGCAGAGTAACTATAACACGCATTCCATTATACGCTTCTTAATAATAGGTGCAATTGTGGGAGCGAGTACGGCGAATTCTCGAAAACACAAGGCAAGGGCTTTTAAGTAAGAGAGGGTGCAATTGGATTTCGTTTGCGAGGAGAGGAAAGGAGAGAGTTTAAAGTGGACGTCGCTGAAAGTATATGTGTAGTAGTGGTGTTATATGCGTAACTCCATCAGCGTTGTCCGATCGTAGCAGCGTTCCATCGTTTTATCCGCCAGAGCAACCGCAAATTGCGGCAGCTGTCAACATCACGTCAACACCTACTTTTTGCCAAAACGCTTTACCCATATCTCTTTTAGCGTCCTGTTTTATGCAAATTATGAGCAGCATACTCTTCTTGAGAGCGCGAGCAGAGCTGTAGACTTTATGTTGCTTTTGCTATGAGGTTATATTGTTTAGTGTTGCGAGACGGCGATGAGCGGCATGAAGAGCAAAACTTGGACCCAGGCATGCGCTCTTTTATCATTTAGCTCCACGGAAGTAGGGTGAATTTTTTGAAAAACACTCATGAATGAGAGATCGCGTGGGAGAAATGGATGATACTTGTTTGGGGTAGGAGAAGGTTCGTGCGCGAGCACAGTTCATGAATTGAAAATTTCATCGAAGTGAAAATATCATTACCAGTATTTCTTCAGCATTTCATTGGGATGTTTTATACAGTATGCTTTCTAGTTGTAGTTGAAATCTGTAGTTGAAATCAACATCGTTTGGAGCGACATGATCATTCGACTACCCCTGATACTCTGGTCACTTGCATATCACGTGCATGATTCTCTCACTAAAAAAACAGATTCCTGCACGATAATCTCTGGGATTATATGAAACACCTTTAAAGAATCATTTGTTTGAGTAGTTTGATTCAGTCTTATGAATGAACAATTTCTTCACTGAATAGTTCTGTTTAAAAAAAATTGTTAATATTGCCTGCAAATTTTACCGCTCTTTGCTGAAGCTTGCCTGCAACTCATATTGGAAGGAAAATGAAGGCACTGTGCGGCAAATGGAAAGCAAGTCTGCTGTGGATGAAGAGAGGGTTTCGAATGGATAGAGCTGGAAATACTACACGAAACCTGAATGCTGTGTCCATGTCAGTGGTCAAAGCGAATCAAAGTTTACATAACCCTTTGCTCACTTCAGCTTGCTTGTTTCAGGAAAAATGTTTGCCCGCATGAAGAGGTCGAGATTGTGACCGTGCAAGAACCATGCGTACAAGCGTATACGAAGTATGTAAGGAGTCGAAAACCCGGGTGCAATGGACTGTTTCGTTCTTGCTCCGTGCGCGAGCCAAAGTTAGTTTCATTTCATTCATATCTGTCATCTACTTGTTTTTCCGAATATTGTTTTGCGAGCTTGCTCTATTGTTGGTGGAAAATTACACGACTTCATTCGATATTTTTTGGCACAGTTAAGTTTCTTATGTTCTGTAGTGACAAAAACCTGCTTTTTCGCTTACGCCATCCAAAAATAATAAAGTACCTGTGCCACAACCCCATCGCTTCATCCTTTCCTGGTCTCATTCCTTGCCAGCTTCCTGGCCTCATCTCTTTCTAGCTTCCTATGAAGCAGAATGAATTTATCCTCTGCTACATTACAAGACCCACCTACGAAAGTAGTGCGCCATCTTGCCACACTAATTTACGACGGATATATTCTTGGCGCTGTACTGCAATAAAGAAGTTGATTTAAAAAAAAACGAAGAGAGTAAGAGGAGAAACTACATCGAATGAATAATCTCTGTATGTTCGTTATCTGATCGTCGGGGGGCCGGCCACTTGGTTGACATAGCGTTGACCTTCGGCAACTCTCTTCATAGGAACGTATAATTAAGGTGAATAGCATTTAACGTTCTCTGCCCACCCACTAAACGGTGCCGTTCGAGCGGGAAATCACTTAACTAGGGAATACATTGATCTTGATTGTTAAACTATTTAGACGTGAAACGTCGATTTTTATCAATTATCAACTCCGTTTTCACGGGAAAACACATCGCGACTATAGACCCATTAGGCTGAAAGTTATTTAGCCGATGAGAGTTCAAAAGGGCGTATGCGACTCAATGAAATCACAACTGTACTATCCAATCGCTGTAAATATAAGAAAAAGATATGTATAAGGTTGGCGGCGAGCTAACCTACAGCTGAATGCTCGACTTTACCGTCGTGAGGGGTAACTAAATTTTTTTTGCACCGTATAACCTCTAATTAAGCGTATTCAACGTTTGAGAATTGTGTTTCTTCTTCAGTAAAAGAAGAATGCATTAGAGCGGGTTGGGGGAGGGGTGATTTTTCCTCGAACATGTTCAATTTTTTCCACCTACAACTGCAAGGAAACAGCGTCTTCGATGCATGATGTGTTGCACGTTTCATTCCACTTTCGCCATGACTCACGTCAAAGCAATGTATGCGAGAATAATATTCGTTTGCATTATTTTAGCTTTTTGAGCTAATTACTTCATGTCGACATTTCCTTTTTTTGAAAGGCATCCGTATAAACAAGTTTCTTATTTTAGAAACTCAGAACGGCGAGCTGTTCGTCCACTAATTGGCGCAACTACAGTTTTCACGCCGTTCAATGAACTTTTTTTCATTTTCAGTTTAAAAAGAACTTGACAGTGTTTTAGTAAAGAGAAAATACGAAATGACGTTTAGTCATGAGTTTCAAAAGACTCAGGAAGGTTTCAATAGAATTCATAAGGAGGCTGCAAAGATACAAACGAAATTTTCAAGTGTTGCACAAATTTTTGCACAGGTTTTTTGTGAAAAGCATAACTTCGAAAATTTTTTTTCGAGTAGTGCAGTTTTTGGTTTTTTTTTGGAACGCCTTTATTAGTACTCCTGCCCAAGCACGCCAAATTCCTCAAATGCGGACTCATTATTGAGCTGCGATCGTTTCAGGAAAGGACGCCTTATTTCCAAAATCGCACAACAAACGGGTAAAAATCACCTCATATGGAACGAAAATGATGGCGAAAATTTACTTCTTTTGGAAACAGTAAAAATTGTATCGCGCCGCATAAAACTGAACACTTCACATATGTTTAAGTCAATTTTGTCACTTTCCTGAAATATGTTTTTCGATCGAATGCTGCAGCGTGTTTGGTAGTTGTTAATGAGTATTGAAAATATTGAAATTCAAAGATTATTTAGTTGCAGCAAATTGAAACTGAACCAAAGATTTCATTGAATAATGGGAATGAGTTTAGTTTTTTTGTTTCCCAATTGTTCCCCTTTGCTTGTGTTTTCCTTTTTTTCTTCCAATATATTATTGAGAGAAAAGACATTTGTTTTTCGTTGTTGATCGTTCTGAAGATATCAAACAAATTACATTGCCTTTTATAGTACTGTATTCTGGTGGGTTCGTCGCCCGATAAATGAAATCATAATTTAATCCTTGTACTTACTGCTTGACAGTTATTTATTTTGTTTTTTTGAACTCTTTCATTTTGCAAATTTGGTCAGCAATAATCGTTTAAGGAAAAAGTGGGCTTTCACAACAGAAAGTATTCTTTACGCTACGGCGCAACGAAAATCCCTTTGAGAGAAGTTTCGACTCCCAATGGCAAACTTCACTACTGTGTGGGGTTTTCGTTGTTCACTGGAGCGTAAGATTCGCTCAGATATATTGGAATTCGAAAGCTGGCACACCACAAACAAAATAGGAAGAGCACTCTTGCTAAAGCGCATCTTTTATCAAACTCGGGACGTTTAGTTCTTTCGACTGCCAAAATATGCCCGCAAATATCAGTGTAGTAGTGGCATTCGCTATAATCCATATGCGAGTTTTTTTTTTGCTTTATGGACGCCATGGATCTTGATAGCGATGGATCGTCTCATGAATAACGATGCAAAGTTATGGATTGTAATGAGTAGAAGCGAATGCAGAAACAAAGAATCTGTGAAGTATTTCGTAATCTTTCGCTCTACTGATAGAAATAATTGCAACTTTTCGAATCATCCATCCATTTCGTATGTTATTTTTTTCAAAGGTTCTCCAGTGTTCATGTGCTTGTTGATATAGAACGTTGACAGAGGAAGACTGAACGAAGGAGCTGTAGTCGAAGAACTGTTCAAAGTTGTTCGGGACGCTGCTAAATATATCGTGATAATAAAGTGTTCCGGCTAAATGAAAGATGGCCAAGTCTTGTACATGGAACCCAAATGTGCTATTATTAGAAATGTTTATTCCGCAGTCGTCTTGGAATTTCTGATAAAATATATCTCTTTATTGAGTAAAATTCGGCAGTAAATTACATAAAATAATCGGTTGGGAAATTTCGTTGAGCTGCAATAATTTCATTTCTCAGCCTTCCAAACCAGCATTTATGGTAATATATTAAGGGAAACATTGTTACTGTTTTGTTTATACCGTGTACGATCTGGTGGCAGAGACGTTTTGCTGATTATGAAGCCTCATTGAATGAAGAACTACTTATTTAATGTTGTGCTTCCAGGACGGTCTACTACCGCACGTATAAGAATGTGACGCGAACGCGAAGGCACACGACAGTGCAGTGCTGCTCAGGATGGCTGCATGTGCCGGGCGAGGAGGGTTGCCAGCGAGGTTATTTCCTATGTTTATTGGTTATTTTATGCTACTGCAATATTATTGCTGCTTCTTTTTAAAGTGGCAAAAGGAAGCGGGTTATTGCAGCGATTTGGAATAGAATTTGCACTGCCAAACAGAGTCCTTATCAAAACTTCCATGTACTAATTAACATTTCGTCACTAATTAACATTTCTCTGTAGGAACACAAGTAGACGAAAAGTCGCAGGGTACATGCTGTTCGGTTATTTTACGCAAATCAGCTTCCATTTTCCTACTATGTTCACTATGTCCTGCTCCCAGGATGGCGAGCGGAGTTGTTCACTTTGGCGGTTGAGGTAACGCATTTCACTTTACAGCATTCGTTTTGTAAACGAGGACGTATATATGGATTATTCATAAGTCATTGTTCATTTCACTAATGCGTCATCAGAAGAACCTACAATGTAGTAACAGTTTTCTCAACAGAGCCAATCGCAAAAAGGAACTGAGTAACCATGAATAAATGTGGCACCCATTAGATAGGTCTGTTTGACCAGATTAAAAGCTCTGTCGATTGCTAATTCCCATAGGCTGCACTCTTGAAGCTGGTGCTCACTACAGCAAATTCGAATTCAGCCAGAATACTTTCGATATTTGATGAGTAGGATATGAGTGTACTGCGCACGGCAAAACTCCGTCAGTTATGGCAGCGCAAAGGTTTTGCTTTTTTACTAGGGAGTTTCAACTTAAGGCGATGAAGATGCGCCGCGTATATTATTTGAATTTGTTGGGAAATACTGTTTGGCGCTTGACTGTATTCGGTACGCATCCAAAAAGCTGCCACTAAAAATGCCGTGTCCTCGCTCACAGGCCGCGGCCATTCAGTTGAGCGCCTAAAATTTGCCTCTTTTACGTTACACATCGACAATATCGGCAAGTGCTACCACTCACACTTTGCAAACTACTGACTGCATCTTTGAGGCAACGCGATCTCAGAACACGAATACATTTCAAGACTTACTTGTTCTTACCTTAAAACTAATTTATTCGTTACGCAATGTATTAAGAAGTGAATTGATGCGATAATCACGAAAAAAAAAGTGGCTTTTCAGTTTTCCAAAATATTCGAAATTAACAGTAGACGGTTCCCAGTTGCCGTACAATGCATACTTTGGACAATTTTAATCGAGTTTTATTACAAGGATGAAGCTGAAAATCTTCTTAAGACATGGTGCCGTTACAAGAGGACTTTGTGGCAACTGTCCTTGCATACTCCAAAAGCTTCCATTGAGGGAGGAAACTTCTTCCAAATTATGCACAAAACATTGCTAATATGCATATTGTAGGATAGCACGATAGCGCACTATATTACTCCAGTAGCGATTATTGTCGTCTAGCTCTTTTTTATGCACTGTCCTACAAGTTCACTTGTCATTTAATGAGGAAAGATGTTAAGAAGATCTTTTTTTCCGAAACTGCTGAGATAGTTTTATTGAAAGAAACACTCACAATCAGATAGTTTACACGGAATGTTATGATTGCGTCCTCTACTAGGCGTATTGCTTGCGTTAACACAGTTGCACCATGTTTATTCTTTGTGATGCCTTGGTCTGTCTGTTTCTTGTCATTTACTCTGATATGATCCCATGCTAAGGAATACATGCAGCATGTTTCATCAAATCCTTTCGGACCTAAAAACTCTTGGCCAAAGAAGATGTCATGCCTGTAAACGTCCAACACCAGAACTAGAAGTCGAGAGGTAGTGAAACATCAAGTTATGTGTTTGCACGCCGAAATTTCGGTCTACGAATCTTGGTACCCCAGTGAAGACAAGACATAGGACTCGTCTTATACTTATAAAACGCTGAGACGAGGAGGATCGCCAGGCAGTCACATGTGCCTTATGTTTTCGATTTGCACCTACCAACCTTCCGTAACCACAGTCTGAACTCATCATGTTGAATGCAAATAAAAAAGTAAACAAGAAATAGTACTGGGCAGAAAATAGGACATCTCGGTTTAGCTCAAATGAGAAACTGGTCTGCAAGCTCAGTCCATGAGCATTGAACCGTTCACCTCGCAAATGTGTGCAAAGCGAAAGAGCGCATTGGCAGCTGTTAATCAGATAGTAATTTATGGCCGCAGTTGCTAAACGCCGAGAACTAAATATGAAAGTGGTCATGCTGTTCCAGTTTTGCCGAACCACGTTTGCCGCTTTGAACTGTGCCGAATACGGTTTCCGGTTCGCGTGGGGCTTTGCCGCAAACGCGTGAAACACTTCATCAGCCATTGAAGCGCCGGCTGACACACAACTATACAACCCGACCAACCCTATGTCTTTAGCGATGTTTATGTGGGCGATCGTTTCAGCGCCCTTATTTGCCACATTTCTAGAATGAACACGCAATCGTTCGGCTTTATCACACCCCAAAATACTTTGTCCATTCTCTTCTCAGCCGGACGTCATGAACTTTAATTCGAACTCAACGTAGTTAAGAAATCTGAACCCATTGTAATTAAAAACTCAACTTGAGGCTGGAAAGAAACCTATCCGTAAAGGTTACACATAGCAGAATACTTTGCGTAAGTTTTGCCCTAATCACTTATTTTTTAATCGGTATGAGAGGCCAACTCAGACGCAGAACTTCTGATTAAGAAATGAAGCATCTGTGCAAGCGCTACGAACGCTCGCATGCTTACGGTGACGTTCGAAGGAATAATGTAGGATTTTGTAATAGGGTTCCAGTGAGAGTTTTCATCATCCCTGCTCGAGCACTAATATCGTGGGATATTTGCCGAGTGCAGTACGTAAGCATTGTTCAGAGCGGAAGCAGTCAACAGTACAAGTGTTTGTGGCGCAAATGTCGCATGTTGTTGCTGTCGCTAGTGTGTAAGCATGAGAAACACTCGTGCTTTTACAGTATGAAATCTAGTCGTAAACTCGTAAATCACTTCCGCCGATGGCAACAATACATAATCAAATCGCAGTATGGCAAACAAATTTTTAATCGCACTCGCCATATATAGAGAGGAAATATATTGCTGCTACGTGAAAGATGGACGTGCTTTTGCATGAACACAATTCTAGTGGCATGCCCAGTGCAAACAGTCTTAAATACATATGTGTTGACTCATCCACATATTCGAACATTGTTTATGTTGAACAACCATGTACTACTCAACACTGTATGAAGGTTTGAACGAAGTCTTCTGGTGCAACTTTGCTTTTTTTGAGAAAAAAGTCTGCTATTTTTTTCAAAGGAACATTGTATTTATAGTCAGTTTATGAATTGATCGTCAGTTTAACACAACAGATAAATGGATGCATGCAGTCAAACACTTGCTGTATTACCTCAAATGAATCCATTGTTATGGGAGTCTATACTGTTTTGGAGAAAGGAGAGGGTTTTTCTCCACGCTCAGGAGATGCCTTTTTCGGAAGGAGGGACTTTGTTCAAAAGGGGAGGCCTGATTCGTAGTAAGGCGATAGCAAGACGCAGGGGGTATTTGCTTGTACACATAAGCGCGCTAACGAAAGTTTCGATCGAGTAAATACTCTCTTTGAGCGTGAAGAAATGAGCGTTGTGAAATCGACTGTCTCACAACTTTAATAGCATTGCCAAATTGGAACTGTTTTAAGAGTAATTAATGCTTCACGCCAACATAATATTACCCAGTTGCACTATCAATATGTAGCCGTGTTGAAGGAAGCCATTTTGTTAAAGCAGCCTCTCACTTGATTGTAGTGAATGCATGCAGCGCCTTCTTTTAGCCTAATTAGAGATGTTATTGCCAACTCGTTGCTGACCACCGAGTATTCGCAAATACTACGATATTTTTTTGATGCAAAGTACGACTGCAAATTTCAGCGAACTGTACACCTGAGCTGTGCCACAATGGAGGAACGTGTGTGCCGGTGCAGAATGGTACTGAGCAGGTGTGCTATTGCCTCGAGGGTTTTCAAGGAACGAGATGCCAGTATGGTAAGGCATTGGATTAAGTAAATTGGTTCTGCAGCTCACTTATAAGAGCTGTATAACACTGCCTTATATCAATAATCTTTTAATGCAGCACAATGACTGTTCGACTTCGTAGAGATTACTTATGTTTATTTTCCGTTGTCCAATTCTCCAACAGATATATTTCGTCGTTTAATTCTTCTATTCTAAAAACTTGATCCAGTTTTTTATATTTTCTTATCTTTAAACTAATGCACCTCAATCGAAGCCTCATCTTTGCCCTCTGAGCGTTGTTTTGAGCTTCCTGTCCGAATAGGGTCGCACCCTCTAAACCTCGTTTTTTAATTAGCGGATCCTAATGCAGTTCAGCGATCCGACTGCTTTTAGGCCAACAACAAATTTTATTCAGCAAACAGAAAATGCCTGCTTTGATTATGCGAGCCAGTTCCTAAACTGCCTGTTATCCTCGATTAAGTTCCATCGAGAGCTGTGAATGAAATAAATTTCCCCTCATTGCAGCTCTCATTTTTGCGAAGCTGAAATCTTACAGTTGTAGAGGCATCTGTTGATTATTTTACCCTGCCAAGAATTAATACAAATCCATGCCAGTTTTAGCCTTCATCTGTTCTCGATAAATTTCTTTGATTGTTATTCACTTTTTTCGCTGCATTACAGCCTCTTTCGATGGTACCTTAAGACTAATAAACATGGGCCTGATAAGGTTGACCCATAACTGAAGTTAAGACTCTATGGATTGGAGCAAACGAATAAAGAAATAGACGGCTTCTTCTTGTTGAATGCTCATTGTAGGAGAAAAAGTTTGATTACATATTAAGTCAGTGAGAAGTTGCATTTGTAAAGGCCAGTCGCTTATTTGTGAGGTAATAGCATTTAAATGGTTTTGGCTGTTCAACGTTTATAGTTTATAAAACGAAACTTGACATTCAAGTTTGCTTGATTAAGCCATACGTTTTGTGTTTATAGATTAGTGGAAATATTGTTGCAGCAAATAAAGTATAGCTGACGGCAGCAGGCATCAATTCACACATAAACTCTCAACGCGCACTTTTTAGAAGACGCCACAGAGAAGCACAGATTGGGCCCAACGGAAATTCATATTGCCGTCTAGGATTATTGTTTTCAGTTCAAACTTCATATTCCGGAATTACAACAATGCAATGGTTTTTCCACATGTCGTAGTTTTGTGCTTCATTTCACGTGCAGTTTTTTTCAATAGCATATTCATCTCTTGAGATCAGAAATTGCCCAATAGAGCACCGTGCTTCGCATTCAGTCCTCTTTCATTCGACCCCCCGCCGCTATTGTTGAATTGCTGCGCTGCATTGCCTCAAGTTTTCTGCATCTTCGAATGGACACTGTTCCGATGGGTACACTAGAACTTGCTTTGTAAAGAGCCGAATGGTGCTGGAGGACTGAATGACATTTATCAGAAGTGCGATTGTGTGCAATTCCTGTCACAGTTTGAATTTGAATAAGCAAAATTTATAAGTACTCGACAAAATTTTATCTCCTAGCTGTGAATAAGGACTTCAATTACTGGAAAGCTATGCAGTCCCATTTAAACATATATGAGAGGGGAGCTAAGGATGATAGGATCGATTAGAATGAAGAAAACAGCGGCAAAAGGTTAATTGTATTTCACTGTTTCTTTTTTTAAACCAAGACGCAAAAAATGGCAAAGTTCGAGTTTCTGTAATATGTAGGGAAAGCTATTTGTGCATAAGAACATCTCTGAAATGCTGTGTACTGCTGTGACTTGTGTGCATCGGATATTTTAGATATCAGAAAAGCTTTTTGTTAAGAATTCAAGGTTGCGAATTTCAGATGTGAACGAATGCTTGATTGATAATGGTGGATGTCATCACGACTGTGTGAATACCATCGGAACTTTTTACTGCAGATGTTTCCCTGGTTTTCAGTTGGATAGTGATCGCAAGAAGTGCATCGGTTTGTTTTGGCTACCTTCTCGAAATTCTCAGAATTCGTACTCGAAATTCGGAGCGTCTTTTCGGTGATCGATTCCAATCACTTCATTGACTCCTTATTGTGGTCGACTAGCGAACAACTGGCTGCGATTAAATTACTCTCGCCCTAGCACAGAGTCTTCGTTTTCGTTTTCCATTCCCAAGCATATATTTATTTGCATAAATGGCAACTTCTAGTACAGACAGCCAAAAAATCTCAACAATAACCGCACTGGTGGCCTGCAAAGGTTTTTGGAGATCAATGGCCTGTCCATGAGTCTAATTTTTATTCTACGATCGAGAAAAGCTGCCAAATTATGATTTAGAAGCCGTGGGCCCGGTTGATCGAGCAGTAAATTGAATGAGGAGTCTATGCTATCATTGGAGAGATCATAGAATTTTTGCAGACATTGATGAATGTGGAACGGACGGTGGAGGCTGCGAGTATCGCTGTGTGAACACCGAGGGTGGTCATCATTGTCAGTGCCCTCCCGGCAAACAGCTTCATTCGGGTGGTCGCCGTTGCGTATGTGAGTTTTACCTTTTTTGTAATAAAAACCAAAAAATAACTTGTGCAATGACTTTAACGTGTAATGTCGGATGAAAATCTGCCAGCGAGGTTTTCTTCCTTCTCCCTCACCTCTTTTCCCATCTTTCTGAATTGGAGCGCCGTTTCCTTGATATGATGTTTCCGTTCGAAATGGTGCGGCAGATAAACTTTACTTGACACAGAGCAAATAAGACTCGAGGACAAGTTGAAAATTCGCCATTTTCTCGATTTTACACTGCAGCTGTACATGCTTCGTACTGAAACTCCTTCAAACATCAAACAGACCTGCAGCGCCGCTTCATTAACTCTTTTTACTTCAAAACTGAAGAGTCACAGGACTGCTATTGTAGCATTATAGAGGGACGATCAAGAGATTTTTGCTTATACGATGAATTCAGTAGCACACTTTAGAGCGTACTGGTCGTTAACCTTGTTTTGGGTTTTTCGCACATATTGCTGTTAGCAGTGCTGGTAAACAGGTTGTCTTCCGCCAGCGTTTTATTTATTTGCCTTACGGATAATGTGTGGTCAATCCGCGCAATGCATATGCATAAACACCAACGAGCATGATCATATCGCCGTGCCTACAAAGCAAGCTTGCTTAATTGTTGCTCAGATCGATAGAATGGGATAAAACGAGGAGGGGATGGGGAGAGAGGAGGATGAACCAAAAAGGAACAGCGTGCTTGTAAAGAGGTTTTAAAAATAGTCTACATGAAAAACGAGGTTTTCTGTTTCTGCAGCGCTCACACGACAAAATATTTTAGCGGAAACAGTAAGGCAGTTAGTTCAATTATGCTTTAAAATATTCGTTGGGAGGTGGAAGCGCAGTTCATCCGGGATAATAGCTCAGACATATGAGATCTTAGTAACGGTCGCCAGTGCAAGCGTTTTGAGCGCTGCACGCTTAATAAACAACTATAAAATGCAGTATTTCTCTGTGCGTGGAGTGCGCTTTCCTCTTGCAATGTTTGTAACACGTTGTTCGAAATTCCAACTCAGCAGTAAATGCTCAGCGCCACGATGGCATTCAAATAAAAACATAAGCCAGAAAAGTAGTACTCAAAGCTTTGAGAATATGTCTAATCGTAATTTATCTTTCTCATTTCTTGGATGTTTGCTTTTAGCGTTTCAAAAAGATCGCATTGTTGTTTGACGTAATGGGAGAAGAGACACATGAGAGGTGTGTGTATTTATTTGTCTCTGTATGAGAGGAGAGTTGTCAAGTGCTATTGACCCTTACTCGCCTCCGACAGCTGACGACATTTGGAAACAGTTCGGGACATCTCCACTTCTAAAAGCCAAATGTTTATTCCTGGCCTACTTCCTTTTCCTTTTCCATTCTTTCTCGATTAAAAAAATAGGCCACATTTAGAAAGAAGTGTGAAAATATGATAGTGTTGATATGGAGGTCTCCCACGTGAAAATCCGATGGGCTTGTGCTGACACGTGTATCATATGCGAGTTTACCCCCTCCCCTCCTGTCCTTCCCGCCCCAGTTTCGGGTGCAGCCTCAGTTTTCACCTTCATTGCTTTCGTAATCTTTCTTTTTTTCGATTTTTTCTGTTTCTCTCCCTCTCTTTTTGCGCTTTTTTCTCATCTTTGCCAAGCCGGTTATGACCTTAACCTACTGCGGCTTATGACTGCTTCTTGTCAATTCAAAGGGCGGTGGGGTAGAATAAGCTCATGTGTTATATGACCTGAAGAATTCTTTTTTGGTCTGACTTTCCCATCTTTCTGAATTGGAGCTTTGTTTCCCTTTTATGATGGTGGAACGGACGGTGGAGGCTGCGAGTATCGCTGTGTGAACACCGAGGGTGGTCATCATTGTCAGTGCCCTCCCGGCAAACAGCTTCATTCGGGTGGTCGCCGTTGCGTATGTGAGTTTTACCTTTTTTGTAATAAAAACCAAAAAATAACTTGTGCAATGACTTTAACGTGTAATGTCGGATGAAAATCTGCCAGCGAGGTTTTCTTCCTTCTCCCTCACCTCTTTTCCCATCTTTCTGAATTGGAGCGCCGTTTCCTTGATATGATGTTTCCGTTCGAAATGGTGCGGCAGATAAACTTTACTTGACACAGAGCAAATAAGACTCGAGGACAAGTTGAAAATTCGCCATTTTCTCGATTTTACACTGCAGCTGTACATGCTTCGTACTGAAACTCCTTCAAACATCAAACAGACCTGCAGCGCCGCTTCATTAACTCTTTTTACTTCAAAACTGAAGAGTCACAGGACTGCTATTGTAGCATTATAGAGGGACGATCAAGAGATTTTTGCTTATACGATGAATTCAGTAGCACACTTTAGAGCGTACTGGTCGTTAACCTTGTTTTGGGTTTTTCGCACATATTGCTGTTAGCAGTGCTGGTAAACAGGTTGTCTTCCGCCAGCGTTTTATTTATTTGCCTTACGGATAATGTGTGGTCAATCCGCGCAATGCATATGCATAAACACCAACGAGCATGATCATATCGCCGTGCCTACAAAGCAAGCTTGCTTAATTGTTGCTCAGATCGATAGAATGGGATAAAACGAGGAGGGGATGGGGAGAGAGGAGGATGAACCAAAAAGGAACAGCGTGCTTGTAAAGAGGTTTTAAAAATAGTCTACATGAAAAACGAGGTTTTCTGTTTCTGCAGCGCTCACACGACAAAATATTTTAGCGGAAACAGTAAGGCAGTTAGTTCAATTATGCTTTAAAATATTCGTTGGGAGGTGGAAGCGCAGTTCATCCGGGATAATAGCTCAGACATATGAGATCTTAGTAACGGTCGCCAGTGCAAGCGTTTTGAGCGCTGCACGCTTAATAAACAACTATAAAATGCAGTATTTCTCTGTGCGTGGAGTGCGCTTTCCTCTTGCAATGTTTGTAACACGTTGTTCGAAATTCCAACTCAGCAGTAAATGCTCAGCGCCACGATGGCATTCAAATAAAAACATAAGCCAGAAAAGTAGTACTCAAAGCTTTGAGAATATGTCTAATCGTAATTTATCTTTCTCATTTCTTGGATGTTTGCTTTTAGCGTTTCAAAAAGATCGCATTGTTGTTTGACGTAATGGGAGAAGAGACACATGAGAGGTGTGTGTATTTATTTGTCTCTGTATGAGAGGAGAGTTGTCAAGTGCTATTGACCCTTACTCGCCTCCGACAGCTGACGACATTTGGAAACAGTTCGGGACATCTCCACTTCTAAAAGCCAAATGTTTATTCCTGGCCTACTTCCTTTTCCTTTTCCATTCTTTCTCGATTAAAAAAATAGGCCACATTTAGAAAGAAGTGTGAAAATATGATAGTGTTGATATGGAGGTCTCCCACGTGAAAATCCGATGGGCTTGTGCTGACACGTGTATCATATGCGAGTTTACCCCCTCCCCTCCTGTCCTTCCCGCCCCAGTTTCGGGTGCAGCCTCAGTTTTCACCTTCATTGCTTTCGTAATCTTTCTTTTTTTCGATTTTTTCTGTTTCTCTCCCTCTCTTTTTGCGCTTTTTTCTCATCTTTGCCAAGCCGGTTATGACCTTAACCTACTGCGGCTTATGACTGCTTCTTGTCAATTCAAAGGGCGGTGGGGTAGAATAAGCTCATGTGTTATATGACCTGAAGAATTCTTTTTTGGTCTGACACCTCATTTTAATGACACTTAGTTTTTGGTTGCAAGTTTTGAATTCGTAAATAATTTTTTAACCGTCGGCGTTTCGAATCTTAGTCGCAATATGATAATGACAAAGTTTTCTAAAAATGGCGTAAGATTGATTGTTGTCGAACACTCAGCTCTTTTTATATAGTTTCAAATCGAGAAGGAACGCCTAGCGACTTTTTGATGAGAAAAAAAATAATGAGGATTTATTGCAAACAGCAGTTATACACGAATGTTTCAGTGCGTAACACCTGTGCTTCGAACAATGGAGGCTGCGAACATATTTGTGAGGAAAGAAGGGGTCGATTTTATAGATGCAAATGCAAGCGCGGATTTAAGCTTGCTGACGACAGACGGAAATGCCATCGTAAGTGAGCCGACTCCGAATTGCTAAGAATCACCTAAGGACGAGCCCCTGAAATGATTGGCATATATTAAGCAGGGTGCGAAAAAAAAATCGCCCAACTTAACGAACAAACGAATGCCTAGTGATGACTGGTCGAATCTTGATTTGCCACTTGTATTTTCTGTTTGAAAAATGTAATCTTAGAAGTTAGCGTTAGTGTTCTAATTCAGAGAACGTTTTATGCAGGTTGGTATTGATTTAATATAGTTGCATAATATGGCATAGTTGTGCAGAGTGAAGCGAGAAGTGTGGCGGTTTTTGTTAACCAGAGAGACACAATTGCTCATCGATGGGCAATTGAGCAACCTGCAGTGCAGCGTGAAATTAACATACGTCACAAAAGGCATTCAACGCGAGTGTTCCTTAAACTTTGCTTAGCAAGTCCGTTGCACCGATTCTTTTATTGACAGCGTCCGTATAACAGCGCCAGTAGTAGTACACTTAAGTTTCTGACAAATCTTTTCATGACTACCAGACAATAACATATCTAAGATTGCCTAAAAATAAGAGCTGGTTATTGACTCAAATGGCTCAAAATGAGGGATGGGGGAGAGAGGTAGAGCGGAAGGGAAAGAGATGAAAAAAAAAACTCGAGTGTTTGGAATGAGGAGGAAAAAACTTACTAGAAGAAGACAGTTCTGTCTAATTTTTAATTTACTGGTACTTGCAAGTGTAATAAATCCGATATTTTGTTTTGCAATAAGCAGAAAATCCTGACCAGGAAAGTTGGCGGTTTTTGCAGCCTTCTTTTTTTTATCCTTCAGAGTTTCGGGAATTTATCAAAGCTTCAGAGGATGGGCATGGAATGAATTAGCAGCGACGCAGTCGCAAGAATTCTTATTCTTATTCACTAGCAAATCGAAATGATCTTTTTGGTTCTGTGAAACCATTGATACCCGATTCATTTTTGAGATATGTCGAACACTTGGAATTGAATAAGATCGGAATTGCGGCATTTATCTGTTACATTGCAGATGTTTTACAAGACTCGTAAGGGAAGTAGAGAAGCAAAAGAATGCTGCCGAAAAGAAGATAAAAGTGTTAGGTTCAGTTCACTGGAATTCTTTTTTTTCCGAAGTTTTCGTGATGCTCATGATCATTGCAAAGCCGCTTCGGCTGCTTCTATGTTATGTGTTATGCGTCCTGCTTGTGTAGATCAGGGAAGCTTTTTTGTTTGATTATAGCTTGCGCACAGTATTCATAAGGTATATTGAATTTCAGCGATTGACCCTTGTCTTCCGAATAAAGCAGGATGTGAACAGCATTGCGTCAATGACAATGGTAGGGCGGTTTGTCAGTGTTATCCTGGCTATCATCTTGCAACTGATCGAAAGTCATGCGTTGGTGAGTTCAAGCTTTGTTTGTTCGTTCACTTTTCTCTTATTTTTATTACCGAAATTAAGCTGATTCGTCTTAGTATGTTTTTAACACATATTTATTATTTGTTTCTTTGAAGTGTTGTGATTAGGGAAATATTTATTTACTTCCTTTATCGTTTCTTATCAGAAACAATATCCACTGGGTTTCAAGCGTAATCAGTATTGCAGATTTTAACCGTTTTTCATCGTTTTTTAGCCGATGCAATAGCTACATTCTTTTTTTTGCACACAGAATCTAGAAACCATGGAAGCATGAAGAGGTCAGTTGTAATTAGAACGATATTCAAGCATTTCTTAAAAGTTGACGGAGATTTTTTAACATCGAATGCGATATATGGCGAATAATTACCCATAGTTATAAATAAAAGGTTTATCACCTGTTGTGAGAGGAAATGCAAGTTTTGAGTGGGATTGAGCTTTCAGATATTGATGAATGCACAGTAATGAATGGAGGCGGATGTGAGCACGAGTGCGTAAACGTTTACGGTTCTTACAGGTAACTGTTTGTTTTGGTTTCATTTCTATACTGGACTGTCTAATTTATTCGGTTTTTTAAATGCATGCGGTATTCACAAATGTGAGATTATTAGCGAAATTACCCACTGTGGAACTTAATCTTCACTGAATGTTTGAGCGTTCAAAAGCCGATGTCAGGACGGTTTGCTTAGAATACCATGCGATTTGGGAATATCTATTTTGTACCCGTCTAATTGTTTCAGTCCGCCAACCAATTAAGCCAAAGTTACGAAATTTGGTACACCGCAGTTCAGGAGAATATCCAGACAGCTGCAGCAGAAAAGTGTACCTATTCGAAATTTTGGAGTGTGCACTCCAAAACCATCAAGTAGCCGATTTTGCAAACAGCTAAGGCATGCTAAAGCGCCTTCATATACTCGCCTGACTGCTCGTACAAACTATGAACTAAGATTTGTTTTCTATGATAGAAAATACACTCCAGCCGCTTGTAAAATGCTAGCATGACGTTTTATATATATATGTATATATATATACATATATATATGTACATATGCATATATGTATGTACATATACATATATATACATATATAAACACATATATAAATATATATATATATATGCATATATATATATATATTTATATATGTGTTTATATATGTATATATATGTATATGTACATACATATATGCATATGTACATATATATATGTATATATATATACATATATATATGTACATATGCATATATGTATGTACATATACATATATATACATGTATACACATATATATACATGTATATATATGTATGCATATATATATGCAAGGGACGCAAAGGCAGCTGTGATTTCATCGACTCCCGTATTGATGCAGCTGACGACCGTGCCCACGCATGATTGTTTTGACCAGTTTCGGAACGCCTGGTGGTCGGCCTTCTGGCGATCCGTCGGGTAAGCAGCTGGGAATCGAACCCAGGTCTTCCCGCATACGAATCGGGAGCTGGTTTAGAACTTCATACAATAAATTTTCGAGCACAGGATGTTTTTTCTTCAGATGCCGTTGTCGACCTGGTTATAAGCTTGCGGATGATGGGAGGAGTTGCGATTTGAAACTTGATGCTTGCAAGGTGAGGCCATTAATTAGTGCATCTGTGCACACCCAAGTTCTTGCTTAAGGTACTGAGCGGACCACTGTAATGTGTAGTGTGAGTTGTAACCTGTTGTTGAAGAAACAGGGCGTCTTACTTTTAATGACATCCATAAATCCCATTCAGAGAACTTTCTATTGTCATGTTTCTCGCATGATTATCTAAACCATTCATAAAGGCTATAGTGTATTCTAAAGAAGGCCGAATGAAGCTTTGTATCCCATACTTTTTCAGTTTAGCATTAGAACAATTTGTTTTGTTTTAGTTGGGAAATGGCGGCTGTCATCACGATTGCTACGATCAACCGGATGGCGGTGTCATTTGTGGTTGCAGGGCCGGATACCAGCTTATGCCAGATAGGAAGTCTTGCTCAGGTTCGCTAACCATTAAACGGAATTAGCGTTTCCGATTTGTTGTAGTTGCGTCGATTGGTGATTAAGTCATTTCTAAGAAACGTAATGCTCTGTACCGTTGGTGGATGCTGGCAGCCTTTCGTTCCTGTTATTCTGCGCTTTAATAAAACGAAAGCAGCAGAAAGGGGAACGTGGAACGATGTAGCTGGTATGTGATATTGAATTCGCAGAAAGCTCTGTTTGTAACAATGCTATTTTGTTCATGCGAAAATATTTAGTTTTTTTTAATAACATGGCACGTTTAATATGAGGAGAGAAGTAAAGTGAACAAGTCAACAATGACAGATAAGTGGGGTCTTAGGTCGGAAGGAAGCTTGAAAAGAGGAAAAGCGAGCGACGCTCTGTGAACGATGTTTAGAAATTATCCAACCTTGTTGTATGCGTCTGATGGTTTGCTTATTCATGACGCTGTTTTGAAAAGAACATGCGTAGTATAAATACTGAACAAGAAGATAGCAGTAATCCTAAGAAGTTCTAAGAAATATAGTCATTTCACAGTACGGGGATGGGGAACGAATGCGGGAGACAACCTTAAATTATGAGAACATTGATTGTTTCATTCGCAAATAGTGTTTTTCTGCATAATGCCTATTTCTCAAGGTTTAGTTTATTCTAAAGTAAAATTTTTCTTGCGCCACCAGAATTAGAATAAAGTCGTCCACTTTCAGTCGAAGCTCCCCCTCAATAAAGCCCCTTATTTTGCGTGCTAGAAGCCTATATTTGTGAGGTGCTTTTCTGTGGTTGGACATTCCATTTCACATATGGTCCTGTAACAATAGATAATCAATAACAGAAAGCGCAAAGTATGAAACCACTGAGTGATACAACTAATTAATGACCAGTGCTAACGTTTATCGGGTTTATCGGAAGGGCGTCTCAAAGGTTGGTCGTCATACATGTCGGATGCGGGGTCAAACTACACCTGTTTGGAGGACGTAGACGGGTGTCATCAGCTGTGCATGGACTACATGACCGGCGACATAGCATGCCGTTGTCGTCGCGGCTTTACGCTCGATCAAGCGGAGCGGCGATCTTGTCGCGGTATCAAAGAATGTCGTCTTGTGTGTTATCACATTTCCACTCCTTGACATATTCGCACCTCGTTATTCGATTTTAGAGATTACTGCATGCCACATTAGTCTAATTTTGGAGGAAAACCTCCGAAGCGTGCGTATCATTTGATGTGATCGCAACATCGAATATAAACGCCTTCAATCAGTTATTCTTCATTTATTATATCGGAAATGCACGAATCATTATCCGCTATGAATGAGCAATATGTAGTTGGTTTGTTTGTTTTGCGACTAGTGGGCTTTCATCAGCGCACCTAAATGTTTCCGATTGCAGAATTAAATAAGTGAATGCAGACTTTATGTAAGGGGAGGGGGGACTGTACTGTCATAGTGGTGTTTTTATAATTCCCGTGCTCAGTCTCTTTGATGGAAAACCCTGATAAGAGCTAACAAGCTTCACTTTAATTACTGTGGTTTACGCGTTATCGCCGCATTTTTGCGGCATCATTTGTCGCTTTTTAAATTTGGCAGTAAGAAGAATTTGTTAATGTAGGTCCTTGTTGCTAGAGTCGCTTGTTTGCTAGATCGGGCTTACTTGGATAACTTCAAGCGTCAACTTATCAAGTAAAAATCGAGTATAACTTTTTCCATTTTTTCTGGATGCTTATTGTTAAAAAGTTCAAGGCTGATTTGTAACGACACGTAATTTATATGCTGCCCATAATTCTGCTGATCGAAAACAGTGATTGTGAGAGAGGTGGGGTAATCTCGATTAACGATGCGAACATGTCAGGGATGGAACACGAGTGTGCAATCACCTAGTTGCATTTAGGCATGCGGTCGTACAGGAGAATTGCCTTACTTATGATATCTTTGTTATTCTAAAATGATTTAGCGACCATTGCAGATATCAATGAATGCGAACTGGACAACGGAGGTTGTAAGCAGTTTTGCGAAAATACTCCCGGATCGTTTCAGTGCTCTTGTAAACCCGGCTATATACTAACCTATGATGGCAAGACCTGTGATGGTAAGTTTTGAGTTGAAGATTGTAAGCGTTCTTGCAATCTATTCTAGGGCATTTTAGGAGTCGAAATTGGCAAGCATTTAATGAACCGAATTCATTATTTTCAGAGCAGGTTTAGCTCACTTTGGTTGTGACCGCGAAAGAGGTGCATCCTCTGGAAGATGTTTGCAAACGATGCCCTTTTTAAAAATTCTGTTAGCTAATCGTAGTTTTTGGCTTCCTCAGAGGTAGGCAGCAGTATATATGATAGGGCGTCTTATGTGTCATACGTGTGAAAAAAGCAGACGAATGACCGGCGGAACGTAAAGCATACAAGGGGAATACCAATCTTCAGTTAAAGGCAGATTTCTATAAAGGCGCTTGAATTTTATATGCCAATGTTTTTTGTTTTGTCGACATAAAAGTGATCTAGCTCCGGAAAGTTTAGAATCGGCAACCTTTTTATTGTGCATCTGGCCAGCATAATTCCTCATTTCAGTTCGGTCGTCGGTGGTTTGCGCGGCATCTGTTCTCGTTTGTAGGGTGTGGTGGTGAGGGGGATGGAAGGGAGGGAAGATGCCCATGAATGATACTGCGTGGTTATTTTCAAATTTCCTACAGCTTGAATTATTGCTGTGGAAAACAGTAATGAATGGGATCTGTCGCACTAGAAAGATGACAAGATGTTCGCTTTTTTCTGTTCTTTTTTATTTCACTTCCTTATGCACATTTTTAAGATATCGACGAATGCGTTGCGAATAATGCTGGCTGCGAACATATTTGCAACAACGAAGCAGGCGGCTACAGTTGCTCATGCGAGAGTGGGTTCATGCTAGCCACCGATGGACATTCTTGCCACGGTAACGTTTTCTCAGAGTTGTGTTTCCTTCGAAAACTGCAAACCCCATTTTCAAAGTTTGATGGAATTTTTCAAGATTTTTATGAAAAACAAAACTGCTTACCAGTGTGTATTCTTAATTAGCTAGCGCCGCTTTGCTCATGATATGCTTACCGATGAACGCCGTTCGTCAGTTATATAGGATCTAGAATATTTATTAGGTTTTGTGTTCTATGTTGCGTTAAAGCAGCATGACATGGTGCTAGCAGCTAACAGGGGCTTAAATTATATTTTTGGCACTGGGAGAAAGTTTGTAGCATTGATGTCAGCGTTTCCGTGTAAACTAATTTTGCCTAGTCAAGAGTCGGAGCAAGAAGAATTTTCTTTGGCTTCAAATGCTATGAACGAGGAGTCGACTTTGGCCTCGAGAAATACGGCAAATGCAAAATCTGCTCATTGGGTCCAATTGCGGCTTGCAGAGTGAGCTTCAGAATCACATCCGAAATCGCATATACTGGTGACGATTTCCACTAACCTTCAGTTAATTTTCTTAACGCAACTAAGTCAAGGGCAATTTAAATTCTGTGTTACCTCGAACAGCTTCTGAGAGTGTGTAAAGAAGGACAGTGTTATTCGGAACATATTTTAAAAGTATATTGGGAAAATCTCACCATAAAGAAATAGCTGCTTTTGAAGGGGAGACGACCGTACTGAGGGTGCTGCGATGGATGGTGCATCCGGTGGCTGCCAAAGTAAAGACATATGCGTTGCGTTGCAGATATCAACGAGTGTTTACTCAACAACGGCGAATGCAGCCAGCTGTGCAAGAACGAAGAAGGTGGTCATCGGTGTGAATGTTTCGGTGGATTCGTTATTGCCAAAGATGGGCGAACTTGCATCGGTGCCTAATATTTTATGGAACTTTTATCGATAATCTTTTTTATATGGCTAAGTATTTCTGTAGTTGCTACAGGTGATTTAGGATTAAGATTTTTAGGATGATTCTTTGGCGGAGCAAATAGGTGGACGGCATAAGTGGGGTAGAGGCTTAGTAATACTGCTTGTTCGATCTTTGTTTCTAGTAATCGTTTGAAGGAGAGCGCATTTCTAGGCTTTTATAGTTCCTGTTGACTGCTGATTAATTCTTCTCGCAGGCCTGCAGGTTTTTATTGAAGATTCCTTTATGCAATCCGACCTACAGGTGGTTACTAAACGACGATTTGATCATCAAAATCAACAAATTTCATGGACATAGTTGGACTGCTTCAGAGCTTTTATTGCTTTCAAAGAATCTATTGTTTTTCCTCTTCGTTTTCAGTTTTCCTCGAAAATTTGGAATGAATGCATTTTGCCCACCGTCTCAGTTAGGTGGAACAGAAATCAAATCTGTGAAAACAAAGGACATGCTACCTACTTGTAGCTATAAGAGATTGTTTTATTGTGTTGACTTATGTTTACTCGTAAGTAACAAAGTTTCTTAACTTCTAGTATATTCATAATCTTTGAAAAGCTTAATGATGGCAATAATTTTTCAGCGGCTTCCGAAAGTGCACTTCCACAAATCGCTGAAAGTAAGTGAATGAAACGGAGCAAAATGAATTGAAAGAGAAATGTATCTAATATTCTTAGAGGAGTTGCTCTTTTGAGGAACAGCAAATCTGACCATGTTATGGCTGCATAGGATCCCACGCTGTTCGTTCACTTGAAAGTGATAAGGAGACGGTCTACGGACGTCAGGCTTTTCAAGGACTAGTCCGCAACAGGCAAATGAACAAGCAGTGAAAAAATTTGAAATTTTGTGAACAGCTGCAAGGGAAAATAGAAAATTTGGGCGATTTAGAAAGAACTTGCATTTAAATGTGAAGTTCTTAGCGTTTTTTGCCCATTTAACAAATTTGCATGTTTGCGCTTACAAAAATCGTTGTCCACAGATCATTTCAATCTTAAGCCTCCCACCAAATTTTAGTCTGGAAATAATGACTCGCAAAAAACGCCGAAAATTCGAGAAGGGTATGCCCATATGTGATTCCAACATAGTCTTCGATATCTGGTGAGTACGGTTCGCTAATCTTTGAAAATTTTTCAAGGCAACCTGTTTATCACAGACTTGTTCATTTTTTAATGATGTGATGCTTGCCAGTTGCTATTCTAGCTAACATGATGTGCCATTTTACCCTTGTGCAGTTTGACTGAATATATAAGTAGGCTGAATCGTGATCGTTTGTTTTTTGTCAGCGGTAAACTTAAAAATGAAAACACTGAAATGATTAGCTGAAGGAGCAACTCTTTGCAGGATTGTTGGATGCAGGTGTAGTGCATGCACGCAGATGTTGCAGTTGTTGTATTCATAGCTACTCACGTTGAAGGCGTGATCGCATTAATCAGCGCTTGTATGCACGCTTGTTGAGTGCGAATTTCAGCGGGACATTTTCATGAGAAACAACTCGATGCGGCTGCATTTGATGTTTCTGAGTACGGATTCATGCAACAGTCGGAAGATCGGCAAACGACTCACGATGATGTTCATCGCATTGCAGAAATAACCGATTTTGGCACGATATTGTTAGCGCTCGATCAGCAACGAGGTCATTGGCCTTCCCAGCGCGTTACCCGCTTTACACACCGTTTATATTGTGTGCATACTTCAAATAGTATAGGCGAGAGCAAAAGTTCGCTTTCTTTTTGTTTCAACATTTTTGAGCGCTTTCATTGCGCCATTTAGCAGATGTAAAGCTAGCAGATTTATGTGACACGGTTCAATTTCTCTCAGCAATTGTATATGAAGAAATAAACGATTAATCGAGCCATTTTTTAGCTCAGCTGAAAACGTTCGAACAAAATTTTTGAGAACTTTTGGCTCGTCTGTACAATAGTGTACGAGACGGAACAATTAATGAACCCATAGAGCAACTCGGGAATTCGTAACGTTTTCTGTAGACAGTATTTTTGCTTATGTTCGATTTGTTATTTGCGTTCTCATTTGGTTCATGTGGTTATAAATCATAAGGGCTAAAAGTCGACGTAGTGATTTTATTCTTACTTACAAGGCATGCACAAAGTGTGTTTCCATATTCTGATATTTCGTGACGCTTTAGTGTAATTTGTTTCCGTCAAGTTAGTGCAGTGTGGTGTGCTCGTTTGCTTTCGGTGTGGCTTTCAACAGATCGATAGTTGCTAAAAGCAAAATGCGTAGTGATTATGTAAGTTATCTTATGTGCTTTTAAAAAAAATATGGCTTGGCTTCTTTGTCGTTCAGCTAGAAACAGTAATATTGCTTACTTTTGCCATTTGTTCACGTAGGATTTTGCCGTTTTTTTCACTTCGCTGTTACAGTTTTGTGTGGGATTGAGGAATCTCAGAAATGGAGGATTCGTCTGTTTTTTTTTGGAGCGGTGGGTGGTGGAGAATGCCTATAATCCGACAGAAATGGTTGCATACCACTTCTGCAAAAATTTCCTCCTTCATATGGATGCATGCTCGACTATAATTACTGTCGAAACGGTCTCTGATGCTTTATATTCGAGTTGTATGTTGGAGAAGGGATTGAGGAATCTCAGAAATGGAGGATTCGTCTGTTTTTTTTTTTGGAGCGGTGGGTGGTGGAGAATGCCTATAATCCGACAGAAATGGTTGCATACCACTTCTGCAAAAATTTCCTCCTTCATATGGATGCATGCTCGACTATAATTACTGTCGAAACGGTCTCTGATGCTTTATATTCGAGTTGTATGTTGGAGAAGAGATTAGTTGATGTTTGGTTGTAAGCAAGAGTCGAAATATTACCTATTTAAGTTCGGAAAATTTAGAAAATGCTGTTTTGAAGATAAGATGTGTATTTGTGAGAGATTATTTGCGCAACAACACCATCAAAATTATTCATTTTTTCCAAACGTATTGAGGTCTTAAAAATTTCTTTTTCACTAATAACGAAGACAGAATTCTTCTTTAGGATCTTTTCGTATAAAGAAATGAAATTTCTTCGGTGGGATTGGTCTGTTATTTTCAGCTTGTGAATACGGACGATTTGGTGTGAACTGTGGGTTCACGTGTAAGGACTGCAGACATGGCGGTAAGGATTGACTGGATATATTTTGTCTTCAAGTGTCCTTCTGTTCTGTGACGATACAGTGTTTACATAGTTTGAGTGCAGTAGATTTTTTCTGCTAAATTGTGCCATGCCTCGTGAAGATTATTGCTAACGTGATGACTAGGAAACGATTACGCAGAAAGCTGATCAAATCTTCATAGAATAAAATCACCACAGAAAATCAGAAACGCATCTACGTTTGGAAAACAAAAAAAGCTGAAATCTCGTTTTATTCATTTGCTGGTTTTAGTAGGCAAATTGTCTATAGAGAAGTGATTCAACATTTAAAATACGCTGTTAGTCAAACGTTTCCTACTTTTCGAGTTTTTTTTCACTGTTATTTCCGTTTTTGTTAGCAGTCGTTTTGCCTTGGTAGTTTTTTTCCTTGCGATTCTGTGTGATGCGAAGTATGAGGGTTATCGCTAACGAAGACGAACCATACGTTATATAAGCGATAATTATTCGTCGATGCAAGGAATATATGAACCGTTTTATCTGTTTTTGTTTTGCGCTGTACAGTAAGGGTTTATTCGACAAAATCACTCTTTCAAAAAACCTGTAACGTTCCTAAATGCATTTCAAAATTTAATGTCCGCCAGCTTTTTAATATCTTGAAGGGACTAGTATCAGTGTTATAGGGCGATGCAATCGTGAGAAGACGGCTTGTGAATGTGCGGCCGGCTACACGGGTGTTTTGTGTGAAGAATTATGTACGGAGGGCACGTGGGGAAAAGGCTGTAACCAGATTTGCGCTTGCGATGGCCAGACGTGCCATCATGTCAACGGAGAATGTGCATGTCCTGCAGGCGCAAAATGCGATGATGATTGTCCTGCAGGTTACCTATATTTAACTCGCATACCGAATATCATACAACGCAGTCGATTTCGATGGAGGCAGCACTACTGTACTCGGAGCGATTTGTGTTTTTTTACTGCTCAGTGTTTTGGGTAACAGGAAGCTGAGGCGACAGGGCTGCGGTTAAATCTAGAGAAATTGTTGGGATGATTGGGTTGAAGAGAATGTGGTAATAAAAAGGATTAGGGAAAGATTAGAGGGGAGGCAGGGGTAGGGGTGGTCTTCAATGGTGGTAGCTAGTTAGCGGCGGAACGAAGAGCTTGATTAAAACTGTATTAATTAAGCTCATACCCGCTTATCAACGAGCGATAGGAACCTGACATGCCTCTCGATTCCTGAAGCTTTTTGAGTATTCCCAAAACAAGGGTAATACTCTTGTGCTGTCGAGCCATGCTATCTCTCTCTTCCTTCTGTCCACTTTTCCTTGGGCGTTATCGATATGTAATAATGGCCTGGTGGATAAGCTTACACCGCAGTTATTTCACAGACACGTCGTCCTCCTCCTTCCACCCCCGCCCCCTTCTACTCTTTTGAGCTGTTGAAGGGACCTCAGATCTAACGCTTTCTAAGCGCACTTCTTGATGCATAAAATATGCGCACAGTGTTAGCCGTGGGCATAACGAAAGAGCATTTTAACCAGGATAAACTTTACGTACTCATTCGCGCAGCGCAAATATCGGCGAGTTTGTTTCATTTCTGCTGCTTATTTTGTGATTTCTCCTTGTTGTTACCTTTAGCAAAGGTCATTAAAAACTGATTTCAGGCGCCGTTTGTTGTCATCATTCCAAAGTGGGCAGCGAAATGGAGAATCGTTGATTTTTCAGTCAGTTCCTGAATATTTACCACCCCGTTTTCCATGTGGTCAATGCTGCCTGCCACTGCACTAACACCACGGTGTTAAGGAAACATTATGCGTGCATGTTTTGCAGCTACTATATAGATAGACGCCTGAAGGTGATACTTATGTAGTACGCGTACGTAGTGCAGGTACGCGAAATCGCTATTCGCTATAACTGCAATACTCTGCCGCAGTCCAGATGTGCACAACCTCGTGAACCAATAATAATCTGTGACGATTGTGTGTCCTTTGTATAGTGACGATCGAGTTAATTAAGGCAACTCCACTTGCAGAATTACATGGAGACGTAGTTACGTTCCTATTTTTTAAGGTTTTTATGGCCCATCATGTGAGCTGCCATGCCGCATGAATTGCGAATCTGGACGTTGTGACAAGACATATGGTTACTGCACTTGTCCTTCCGGTTTCTATGGCGAGAAGTGTGACCGCAGTTGTCCACGCTTCACTTTCGGCAAGAACTGCAGGCATACGTGCAAATGTACAAAACAGAATTCGGAAAGTTGTGATCCGAAAGTAAGTATCTTGGATTATTCGTTCAATTCAAAAATTCAACTCACTTATTTCTAATAACAGTTTCAAAACAGATCTCTTCATTGAAAATGTTTGAGTGAAACCTTTATGTTCCATTGTGACTCATATATAGGAAACCAATTTGGCAATTCATAGAGTATTGAGATTAATATTGTCCTGCAGCGAAAACGTTCTTCCTATTCATTGTTGTCGTAAAAAATCGACAGCTGTTAGTTCTTAAAAGACAGTAAAAAAAAGCGTCATGCATCACTTTGTGAAGATTTATTCGAAGAAGTCGAATTCTTTAAAATATTTCTTTTTTATTCAAATATTCGAATTTTTCAGACTGGGAAGTGCATTTGTAAGAGCGGCTTTTATGGTCCGTTCTGTAGACGAAGATGTCCAGTGGGATTTTACGGACCGTCATGCATCAAAAAATGCGATTGTGAAGGAGGCTTGCTGTGCGATGCGGCCAGCGGGGAATGTACGAAGAAATGCCGCCCTGGATTTATGGGTGAATACTGCCAAACACGTATGTACTTCACTTTGAGCGACGCAAATCCCAAAAATTGGTGGAACGAGCCCTCGTGTAATGAATTTTCCTGATTGGGTGCTTACTTAGAGAAGTCTAGGTGGCTGTATGGAAGTATGTTCCCTTGTTACCGAATTAGCTATCTGCAGAACGGCTGACCAAGTATGTGCTGAAAAGAGGTGCGATGTTGAAAGAGTTAATGTTTGTATCCTGTGTGGTCGCCGGTGATTTAAAACGTTACTTGGTTGCGGAAAGTTTAAAAATGGTCGCAAGATATCCTGCAAACGGCCTTCTTTCAAGTCTGACGTGGTTGAGGGAAGGAGGAATCTAGCTTGGGTCAGTTCATTCAGGCTTACGAGACGTGAACTGTATTATTTAGATCGTTACTCAACGGCTGTTTTAAAATAGCTGCTGAGTGTGTGGATCTGTCATTATGATTCGGACAGTCATGAATGAGTTACGTAGTTGTTTTTTTTTTAAATTTTTTGCACGGTTTGCAAATTCATTAGTTATTTGCAGTGTTTTCTCTGGTCTTGTGCACAGTAGCGATATCGATAACGGGGTAAAACAAATGACAGCTTGATGAACGTTCGCGGAGGCTTATTGCGCTTTCGTGATAGCAGTGATCATGTATGAGAGCATGAACATAGAGAGCAAACCTTCTTTCCCAGTTACAAAATATTCGGAATGGGAGTCAGAAATGATTGCCGAAGCCGGTCTCTCGTTTTTAGGGCAAGCTGGAGTGTGAAGGAGAAGGGGCATGGAGAAGGGAGAGGAGGATGCTGACAGTTTTGTATAGAACTAGTCTGGACGTGTACAGGGGCTTATTGACCACATATCACGCTCGAACTTTTCGTTTCATGTAGGACATAATGCGCCATCAAACGTTTTGAGTGCAGTGTGCCTTTCATCGACTTCGCAGTGTCATTGCTTATATTTCCGGGGGTGAATTAAGCGCCAAATAATAGCGTCGAAAGTTTGTTTGTTTGCTATGAATTGTGATGCGTGTTAGACAAACAGGCTCGAAACTGTTCCGACGAAGCTAAAACGGTTTGCCACAGGACATTTCGAATAGACTGGTCGATAGCCACTAAGAAGATAATTCAACTGTACCACCCATAAATAAAATATACAAATTCAAAATAAAATATGTACACATCGTAAATACCACATCCTCTCTAATAATTTGGTCATTAAGCGTCCTCCTCTCCGCACACTTCGTCAGCCCTCCCTCGCCG
>JPKZ01000442.1:9676-23831 GCA_000803305.1 Toxocara canis
GGTGGGGCGAGAGGAGAAAAAGTGGTAGGCGCTAGGGTGTAGATGAGGCGCCTAAAAAACGTGATTTATAAATAATTCGCAGGCTGGGTTTTTTCAACAAAGCTAATAAAAGGTTTTTTATAAGCTGTAAGATGAAATGCGTAATTTTTAAGTGGTGATGCTTTGGGTGATGCGTCAAGCGAAAGATGGCATGCTGAAGTGATGGGAATGCGAGACGCATTGCGATTATTCAGCTATGTTCCCAACGATGAAATCGTCGGTGCACGTGCACCACATCTTAAAATCGCCGGTGCCCATTTTGGCTTGATTTTTGAATTTACTTTACTCGTTTACTAGCTAGTCACAGTACCGAATTTCACAATGAGCGCACTTCATGCAACGCCCCAATACGGCGATGATTATAATTTTTTTTTCCACCTAAATTTGGAAAAATATTTCTATGCCTCATTTTGATTGATGATAAAGCCTATAGAAATTTTAAGTGGTCTCAAACTGTGAAGATACTGGAGAAGTTGAACTGCTTGAAATCACAGGTGTGCATATCGCTCTCCCATCTCTCATCACTCGTGGTAGGTGAGGTGCCTCATTTAGATATTCCAGCAGCACTTTTTGGTAGTGAATTGCCAGTAAGCACCTATAAGAATGGAAAATTCTGAAAAATTTTCATGAAAAACTTATTCAGCAACACCTGCAGGTTGCTAGGAGCGTTTTTCTTGCGGCTTTATTTCATTGCTTCAGTTTTTTCTAATGCAAAGCAAAAAATCGTGACCTATGAAATTTTGACTCAAATCCATAAAACTCTTCCGGAAAAATGACCGTCACATAAAAATTTTCGAGAGGTGGAGGGAGTTGGGTAGAGGTGCTTAAGTTTGATTTTAAAATGCAGTTTTAGATTTGTATGACAATCACCCCAGTGTTAGGTACAAATTAATCGTTTATTGAAACAGTTAGTTACTTCATAAGTCCTCAGTTCCGTTCTATGCGAATTAGTGACGTAAGTTTTGACTCGTAAAGGGATGAGACAGGGGCGAAAAAGTGATTACAAGTTGCAACCGTCTATTGTTACTATTATCAAAACAATCAAAGTATCATACAAAATTTTGTTGTTATTTTAGATTTTGGACCAAATTTCATTATTAATAAATTATTTAGTATTCGTTGTTGTGATTACAAATGCAAATAAGAAAAACAAATTCAAATACAATAGAAGAAATGATCAAACACTTTTGTCTCGAAGCAGACTAAGAATTTGGGATATTTTCGATCTTTGTTTGCCTGGCGCTGTAATGGTCTCGAATACGTGTATGCAGTCCACTAACTTATACACAGATACGATTTTCTGCTGTGACTTTGATGATCATGTTCGGGATTCTGCAACCATAAATGACTAGCTGTTTAACTGCTTACTTGACAAGTTAATATACATCGCGAGTCTTACGTTACTGTTTCAAATCTTTTTGCATATTGTTCAGGTGATAAACAGTTTTCAACGTTGAAATCATCTGGCTTCACATACGATAGCACGATGAGTTTCTCGGGTGGTCCATTTTGGCCTCAAACGTTCGATTTTGCTCTGGCATGGGGATGCTCACAAGCGGGTTGCCCTCGTATATCGCATCCAGGCTTATGGGAAATTCCGATTAGTCGAATCACTAGAGGAGATTCTCGCGAGGATCATATAACACTAAAAGATGCTCTCAGGGTACGTTTTGTATGTTAAATTTTTATGACGTAAATGAAAAAAATTCAAGAGAATTGAATAAGAAACTAAAACTCTTCAAGAATTACTCGCTAGGCCGCTCCTTGTACTTATGATGATGAACGCAAATCAAATCTTAACTTCACGAAGTCTTGCTGTAAACTGAAATTACAAATCGTACAATAAATGTTTAAAACGACCACGTGTCACCACAAGTCTTAAGATATTTGTTCGAGGTGATCACTTTGGTGATCAAATGCGAGATCAATATTGATTTAATGACTATGGATTGCTATTGATTATTGGGCTTATTTTTACCACTATTTCATTTTAACGTATAGATATGCGCTATTTTACCGAGGAAAGAAGTTTGAGGTTCTTTTAAACATTTTTTAAAAGAAAGTTATCACTATCAGTTTGACTATCAGTATTTTGAGCAAATCATCACTATGCAGTAATTTTGGCGTTTAACTGCTGATGAATTCATTGTCTGCTTTACTTATACGTTCAGAAAATGCATTTTTAGGTTGGTGATTTGCCAGCCGATATCGCCAATATGTTGGAAGACAATTTTCAACGCCACTACCAAAGCAATCGGGCGCCTTTTGTGATCGCAATCAGTACCGATTACTTAACTTCGCTTCAAGACAACGGCGCTGTGAACGCACTTGAAATGTTTATTTCGAAGGTAAACGCGATAATTTTTTTTTTAAAATCCGCGCGGTTTACTGCTTGCTGCAAACAATCGCTTTGTTGACTGTTCAAACAAACGGCAAATTTCAAAGTACCGAAGGAAAATTTTCGAAAAAATTCAACAAAATTTGAGTTTTTGAAATGAAAATTTTCCAGATTGCTGTATTATGAAATTCAACATTTTTTCTTTGCAAAATGTTTTTGTATGAAGGCGCTTTTCTCACTTTCGTGCTCGCGCGCAAAAAAAAAGGAACTAAATGAAAATTCGTTTTTATTTCATTTCACCCAAATCATGACCATACTTGTTAACTAAAATGTGTCGTCATATTCAGAAGGAAGGACGCCAACTTGAAAGTTTCCAAGGAACAGTGATAATGATACCAAATGGAGCCGAATCAGAGCGGTTTTTCATTGGCCTAAAATTTTCAATACAAGGCAGCAAACAATTTTTTGTCGCCTTAACCAAAGGATTGTCGAGGCGTCCGTTCATTTACTCTCTCCATCCCCTCACCACCCCTTCCTTCCCCCCGCTCACCTTTCAAATGGATAGGCTTACTTAGAAAGTATTTATGCGTTCATCGCTAGAAATTCATTTCGTTACCAACCAATTTTGATTGCAGTCGTCGGGTACATTCAACAAGAATTTGTTTGTTCACTTCCAGCAGTTCATTCATTTAATATTGCCGTTTAATAGTCGATCAAGCTCTCGATCGTTTTAAGGTGTTACAAAATTCGGATGTGTATATCGTGAGCGCTTCACAAGCACTTCAATGGTTACAATTACCAACAAGGTTGTCAAAAATTCACAATTTCACCGCATGGCAATGTCCACTTCGAACACGTGACCATGTTCTACCTTGTGAGGTAATTGATCTTCCGCTTCATCGAATTCGTGCACATCATTTAAACTCGTTCACATAAGAAAATAGAAACGCAAATGAATGTTTTTTTTATTTTATGAGTGTAAAAGTTCTTATGATTTCCTATGTATTTTAATGTCAAAAGTAGTGGAATTATGCACACCTTCTTCGTGTTGTATTGAGTTGTCTTTCTGAGCTAAATATTTGATTGCCTATTCTTCCGCTTTGCTTACTCGTAGATAACATGATCGTTTTAATTTTTGCTTCATTCAGAGGTTTACTTCATCCATCGGTAAGATCTACTTTATTTGTCGTTATTGAAATAGGCTCCATAATAAAATAAGATGATTAACTTCATTGATTTTGATATATACCCTAAGTAATGTGATCCCTTTTATTCTTTACAATTTTATATTAAGTATATTGTTAGGATAGTACTTGTTACGCTAAATGAAACACAATCAACTGGACATGTATTGATTACTGAATTTTTACTGTAATCGAAATTGCTAAAAAATGGCTCTATAATTATAAAACATTAGAGACAACAATAACAAACTAGAAAGGATTCTTCTTCAGAACCCGTCGACGTGTGCGTTCACATCTGATCGAGGCGTAGCGCATACTTTTCGTGTATGTGGTTCTTGTCCTCGAGCGTATCCGAGACTCGGCGATCCGACCGGCACTGGGAACGTTACATTGGTGAACTGATGCGTATACCTTCATCGACGACTTCACTACGGAATGTTGTAATGTATTGCTGCAATGTGCTCTATATGATAGCGATTCATACATAATATGGAATGGATTGACGATGGAATATCAAAACAACGAAGCCGCGAAATCTCCACTCGAAAGAGTGTGTTGAACGTGGTTATTGTACACCGATGTGGTATAGAAATTACCTAATTTTTTTAAAACCACAGGTATTGCTCAATTTTTCTTTGCTTTTCTCAATTCACAAATGATGGTTCCCCTTTGTGAATAAGTAGCAATCCATAGCCGCCAAGAAATAGCCAAGTTTTGGAATATGTCAGCGTTCGGATACCCAACAGGGGGCTTTCTCATTTTCATTTTGCTATTTTTGCAAAAATATTCCCATTAAAGAAGGGATTGAAATGTTCCGGTGGTGGCTATAAATTTAATCGTTTTTAACGTTAGAGAGCTTATTTGGGAATAGAGGGAGACCTGTTGCGATGCGCAGAAGATGGATCATCGAACTTAGCATTAATCTCGAGAAGTCATTTGACGGCACTAAATTCGCGCATTCAAGCGGAAATCGTCCCACATACAACACACAACAGTGGTCGTTCACTAAAGCCGGTGAACGATGAATGAATGCTCTCTCTCACACGATTGATATTTTGTGCCCAAAAATTTTCAAATGGGACGGCATCGATGGGTCTTATAAGATTTTCACTGTTATTTCGTTTTCTGCATATGCAAATTTCACTAAATTTGCATATGCAACAAATGCTAAAAATGTACAGCCTCTCATATGTAACAATTCAAAAATGTGTCTGACTTTCTGCCCATACCATCTTTCAATGCACAAGCTTTCTGTATCTTTTGTACAATTATCATTCCGACCTTTATGTATGCCATAAGCACTTTATTGTGTACGTGTACGGCTCAAAGAGGAATCGAAATTATCGACTAAGAAAGATTTACGATAGCAATGAGCAAGATTATTTGGCCATCCATTGCAACGTTTCGCATGGATCCTATTTTCTGATCGGATGTCTCCGACTAACTGCCCCCCGACTTTTTCGTCGACGTCCTTGGAGTGCCTTTCAAGCCAAATCGCTCGTCGACGAACTGGTCGTCCCCTATCGAAAATTACTTCTGGCAGAATATCTCAGGAAGTTGATGTTTGCTTTTTGCTACGGAAGAAAAAAGATGCAGTTTGCTTGAACAGAAGTACCATTTGCGATATTTGTTGTTTGCATTTGTCGATATTTCTTTATTGTCTCATTTATCAATTTTCCATATATTGCAAACACCAAACGTTTCCTGTTGCGAAAACATTGAAATCGATAGAAGACCTGATCGTTTAATTTATCCCGTAGGGGTTGCATATTGCATAGGAGCGTTTGCAAAAACCGGAAATCCAAAACGTATCGAATTTAGGAATTTCGATTGCATTTCGATTCAATCTCAGTTTGCGATTGGTAATTGATTACTCGCATCACACAATCGTGACTCATCTTGCACAAATGTGTTCTTGATTTTCGACCAACCGAAGGAAGTGCGTGGTGAAATTGACAAGCTTTTCAACTGAATGGAATTTAATTTCGTATGTTGAAAAGCGGTAATTTGCACTCATCGATTAATTACTAAAATTTACACCTAATTAGCATGTGTTCACCGGCTTTTGCCTGTGTTTACCCTTAAATGAAGAAGCTAATACGAACTGAAAGTTGCGGCCATAGCAAATCAAAAACGCAAGATGCGCCGCAGGCTATGTTTATGGATGTGATGCACGCTGCACACCCTATTTTTGCTATGACCCCTTCAACGAATTTCATCGGCAGTAAGTTATAACTTTCAAAGAACTGACAGTATAGAACCGTGTTTCACGTATTGAACCTATTCACGTCGCATTGTCACGTGCGCCGATACTGATTTGGATGACGGTTATCAACTTTTTTAAAAATTCTATGAATCTTAAGCTCTCTAATTAGGCGTCATTCATCCGTTCAGCTCCTAGCAAAGGCGCTCATCATATTCCCCCTTATCTTCCACTTCTGTACGAGTGCATAATTGCCAATCTGTTCAATATCCACTATGCACCGTTACTGCATTCGAATTCTACACTTTGTTCACTCGATTGAAGATTTGTTCAAATAGTATCGTTGTACGTTGATCGCATAGCGGAAACAACAAATGCATCAAGGAGAATATTAAACTATATTTTTTGTGACGATTATTTTGCGCTACAAAGTCACCGTTTAACAATTAAAAGCGATCAAGTAAGTTACAATATATTGCTCAAGAGGAACCGCACGATACATATACAGGAACAACGCAAAAAAAGAACATCTATCTTAGAAAAACAACTAAGAATATACTCGAATCACGATTCTAAACGATTGAACGAAACCATACAACACAAATGTATGCTGATATAGTGAGATGCAAAAAAAAAAAAAACGAAAAGAAAAGAAAAGAAACACTGGAAGACGAAATATCGATAACAGTCGCTCTCTCATGAATCATCGAGAAGCGTTGAGGAATTCAAAACTCAAACACCTATTTATACGAGTATATGGATTTGCCCGTTTACGAATTCCTTTTAAGTCCAAGCCAAAATCATGAGTTATAGTTTAAACGAATCATAAAAGAGGCCAGTGGAAAAATAAAATGAGGAAAATTAGCAAAACGACCTATGCAAAATGATCCGCCAAATCTACAAAGACCGTACCATATGCTTCTCTCCTCTCTCTCTCTCCCTCCCCCTTTTTTTTCTCCCTCTCTCCCACCCTCTCTTATTGCTAATGACCATTTTCAACTGGAACGATTTATGTAGCGAAAAGCAGCGTTAAGTGAATGTACAAGTAATGGTATTCATGCATTCAAACGCATTAAATCACACGTCAACATTTCACAACTACGATCGTAACTTAAAGAAAATTACACGTAAACGATACAACTTCAGTTCACAACGTCCATTAATATCTGCTTATTATTCATACTCGTAAATTTCAACGATTTTTGTGATGAGAACCGAAGCGCATATAAAGATCAAACGAATACAATAGATGCTGTTACTATCGACACGTCTACAGTGATGACAAGTCATGGCAAAACAAGGCGCAAATGCAATTATGGTAATTCGCTTTTCCGCCGTATACAAATTTTAGGTCACACTAGGGGAAACATGTTTGGGATGTGCATAAAAATATTTTCAAAAAAACAATATTCAAAAAATCGTTAATTATTCAGCAACCGAAACGATGACCTCTTTTTTTTTCAACGTTTGAATTCATCAACTACAATATATATGTATTATGAGAAACGATTTCAAATGGTTGCCGTAATGAGGTGTACTCAATTCAGGAATCGTAAAAATTTAGAAATATTTGTCGATATTTTCGATAGTGTCCATTTACGTCAGCGAAGAAGATGAATGCTTGGAATTTTGAAAAAAGAAAATTTTTTTTCCCCGGCAACGACTATTTGCAAACGTTAACAGATCCTATCGAACTAGTTAGCCTGTAATACTCCATTAGATACTCAAAACAGAAATGAGGCATTTGAACTATACATAATTCCACTCGTTAATCGATTCCATTACACCACAACGGTTCAGGTTCACACGTTTAGACTCAACGCTTGAAGATACAAAACTTTGAAGGCGTTGATGCTTGTACCTTGAGGAATTCGGGTAGATTCAAACACTCAGAATTACTCTCGTGCCTGAAAAACGGAATAAGTGTTACCGTAATCATACTCGTAGCCAACATAAAGAAACAGTTAACTAGGCGATCTTTATCAATGATAAAATCTAAATGGGATTCAAGAAGAACCCCCACTATCACTATATACAAACGACTATGTCATGCTCTTGCTATTTTTTTTAAAATAAATTATACAATCAAATCTCGGCCACTGATTTTTCGCGTTTATGAGCTATTTTATAGAGATCGTAATCATGCTTGTTGTTGAGTACCGATCAGTGCCATCTACGATTCGAAGTGTGACGCAATGACGAATTTATCAATGAGTCGAACGCTGTTAGAGAAACTGAGCACAACCACTATTAATGAGCTTTCAATAGCCGCTTGAAGCAAAATATCAACATTATAGCTCGTTAATTAAGTAGTAGATAATTAAGTGGTATTGTCATAAAAACTACGTGAAAATATCCCCCCCCCCTCCAATTAACGTTCGTTTTGCACTTCTCTCATACAGAGTAGAGCAATTCTATTATGCGTTTGACGTTAACAAATATAAAGTTGACAGCTATACAGGAAGAATGCAAAGGCAGCTGTAATTTCATTGATTCCCGTATCGATGCAGCTGACAACCATGCCAACGCATGATTGTTTTGACCAATTCCGGAACGCCTGGAGGTCAGCCTGCTGGCGATCCGTCGAGTCAGCAGCCGGGAATTGAACTCAGGTCGACCACTGATTTTTCGCGTTTATGAGCTATTTTATAGAGATCGTAATCATGCTTGTTGTTGAGTACCGATCAGTGCCATCTACGATTCGAAGTGTGACGCAATGACGAATTTATCAATGAGTCGAACGCTGTTAGAGAAACTGAGCACAACCACTATTAATGAGCTTTCAATAGCCGCTTGAAGCAAAATATCAACATTATAGCTCGTTAATTAAGTAGTAGTTAATTAAGTGGTATTGTCATAAAAACTACGTGAAAATATCCCCCCTCCCCCTCCAATTAACGTTCGTTTTGCACTTCTCTCATACAGAATAGAGCAATTCTATTATGCGTTTGACGTCAACAAATATAAAGTTGACAGCTATACAGCAAGAATGCAAAGGCAGCTGTAATTTCATTGATTCCCGTATCGACGCAGCTGACAACCATGCCAACGCATGATTGTTTTGACCTATTCCGGAACGCCTGGAGGTCAGCCTGCTGGCGATCCGTCGAGTCAGCAGCCGGGAATTGAACTCAGGTCTTCCCACACATGAAGCGGGATCTCTAACTCTGAGCTACTACCCGCCCGTACATTAACGATAGTAGGGAAAAGGACATACGAATAGTCCCATACATATATCTCGTAAGCAACCAATATTCCGCTTCTTAGGCGTTCATTTTCACATATCGTTTTAATATAGATAGTCTCTTTCAACAAAAAACAGCTATAGATTTAAAATATGTCCACAAGACAAAAAGACCAACTTTTTTCATTGCCATAAAGTTGATATACACTTAGAAAATCTCTTGACACGGTGGCAAATCGAAAACGTAAGACATATCCCATACATCTATGACTCTTGCAACACAAAAAAAAAGTAGAAGACAGTCGCGTATGCCCCACATGTATGCGGGAGTCTTAAATGTATATTTGCTATGGCAGGTACCTGATGTTCACCATTGTCGATCATTGTGCATATAGGATTATTGTGCATGATTCCATTATCTTAAGCAATTTTGAAGCGTTAGGCTCCCTTCTCATAACTGTAACTGATTAGCTCCGACTAGAACTTCTTTAAAGTAAACAAAAACAAAACGAATGAGTATGTCTATGGGGAAAGTAATGAGAAGAATAAAGCAAAACTGAATCATGTCTTCGATATCGACGAGCATCGAATCCTGTTGCATATGCAAAGAGTCTCTCTCGACCAACAACCGCATCAATTCGGCGTTCTCCTCTAAAATTGCTTCACATTCAATCAGAACCCACCCAAAAAAAAGACAGTTCTACTGCATCCATCCGGTCGTTTAATCTCATCAAAAAAAACTAAAAGAAAACAATGAAATAATACCATACCACAAAATAATACTATAATAATGCTATACCACAAATTTCGATTATACTCTTCAATGCGAATTGCTATAACACTCATACAAGAAAATTATATCACTAAGTGACATTTCATATTCGACGGGTTCTCGCAAAGAATGTCTAGCAAAACACGTCAACAAAACTTAAATTAACGGCATGCAATCTCCGCCAATAATGGAGAGGACACTATTGATGATGCAATCTGGAGCATTGTTGTGGATCGGGGCGCATAAATTTTATCATTTTTATTAAAAACAAAAAAAACTTAAATTTTACCATTTTTGTTAAGAATGAAAAAAACCTAAATTTCATAATTTTTATTAAAAAACAAAAAAACTTTGATAAAAGTATAATCATGATCGAACGAGCGTAACAGTCATAGTAAACAGTTGTGTTTCACATAGAAATAATGATTTTTTCTTGGCTAACAAATGAAAATAAAAATTAAACAGTTCCTAATTGAAATTAATTGCAGAAAGCGACCAAGTTATTGCTGAGAAATGGAGGCAATTTTCAAAAAAGAAACGAAAGCGCAAAATTGTTAGCCTCTTTTAGTCGTCTCGTTCAATCAAATTGATTGTTAGCTTAGTAGCATAGTTATAGCAGAAATGTTGGCAAGCATCTTTCTGCTAGAGTTTTGGCAATACCCACAATGTGGTCAACTTCTCTTGAAAAGCAACACCTCACAGAAGTTCGAAACAAATGGTAATCACTTATATCGATTACTACTAGATAAAAACGATTGTCAATCCAAATTACAATCTTGTGTCAAAAATTTGAAAATAGGAAAGATCGTCGCTTGCATTGAATAATCACAAAATTCAAAGGTGGAATAAATTATGAATAGAAATAGAAATTCCACTAATAAATATTTTTTTCAAAAATTTACTGGAAATTCCATTAACAAATGTATTTTTTTGAAAATTTACTTGAAATTCCATTAACAAATATGTTTTTTTGAGAATTTACTGAAAATTCCATTGATAAATTTTTCTTCAAAGATTTACTGGAAAATTCATTAACAAATATGTTTTTTTGAAAATTTACTGGAAATTCCATTAAATAATAATTTTTTTAGAAAATTTATCGAAAATTCCACTAATAAACATCTTTTTTGAAAAGTTATTGGAAGTTCCATTATTACTGGAATTTCCATTAATAAATTTATTTTTGAAAAACTACTGTTGCCGACAATGGCAAAACTGCTGAAAATGCGCGGATATAAAGGCACGCACGCGACATCGCTAATTTGTCAAAGCGCGTAATACGTGCTAGTGAAGATAAAAGGATAATTTATAAACCATGAATAAACCATCTAAAAAGCAGTACAACTGGATCAAATCACTATATGTCGCTTGTGAAGGTTACTTTTCAACCACGCACGAGTTAGCAAAAAAACGATTTTAAGATTTTCAATAGACGTTAAAGTAACCCAGGTAGCTGTGCGACTTTTTGTATGATCGTCACCAGCACCAAGGTATTTTTTGCTCCGAAGCACCCAATTCTGTATATCCTTTTCAAGCGAGGTCGCCGCCAAGGTGCTAAATAAGGGTTTAAGAGTCAATTGTTCGATCGGCTCCGCGCATTGCTCTGCAGCTTCTCACTAAACTTAACCAATGCTTCCCATTCCCACCAACCCCCTCTACCCTCCCTCTCCCTCCCTTTTCTAAGAAAGTGATAATTTCAAGTCTGAATCTACCCCACCCGAAATTCTGAGGCAAACTCTCCGCAATGCCATAGTTTGATGCTGGATAGTGTCATGGTAAGCATTTAGGCAGCAAAATTCCTTTTCTACAAACTAAACGAACCAAAATTTTTCATAACACGCTTTTTTGACGATCCAATGGAGGCTGACAAAAACTGTGCTTGGTTAGTGCTATAAAAGTAAAACTGTGATAGCTAACCATCTATCCTTTTGCTTAGTTGATCGTAGATATCCATTAGCTGTCGGCAGGTCATTTTTGAAAGTTGCACCCTTAAATGATAATTCATATGAGTTTAAAAAATTCCAACTACCAAACCTTTGCACTTGAATTCTGCACGTTACTTCAATGCTATTTTATGTATTACGATCGCAGACTTTATATATATCTGTATATATATATATATACACATATATATATGTACATATACATATACATATGTATATGTATACATATACGCATTTATATACATACATATACATATATATGTATATGTATACATATACACATACTATATATATATACATATATATAAACTTACTGATAATATACAGCAGAAGAAAACCATAGGCAAGAAAAAACGAAGTTGATTAATCAAAGGTAGAACGGCGTAAACTTTGGTGAGCATTCATTAAGAGTATAACGCGGAAACGTGTAGAGTTGGTTTTTCCGGTTCCATCTGCGCAATAATGTTCCCAACAAATTACCCAAAACGAATGCAAAACATTCGAATTCTCTTCGAAAAGCAAAAACGTAACACATTTAGTTAGTTACTGTGAAAGGCAAATTGTAAGAAAACGAAAATAATTCAATTTGAAGTCCGAAGTGCAATTCGGTGAACGCCACCAAAACATCATTCCGATTCTTCTCTCAACGTTCTACGGGTAAAATCGTCTAACCTTGTTACTTTTTTCGGATTTGCGTTACCGCGAAGTGCATACAGTTTTTCGAGTTCCATCTGCATTTTGGCTGTTTCTTTTGCTTTTGCAAGCATAAGCTTTGTTTCCTCCTCTAATACCATCCTTCTTTCACCTGGAAATCAATAGGATTGTTTTTTTTCAAAATAATTACTACAAAAAAAAACAACCAAACAACGCAATATTTAAGTATTCTCCCGACAGAGAGAATACAGACGTCTTTAAGTCAGATCCATTTTATTCATATCCTTACGCTGTTTCAGAGAGGGCTTTCAGCCACAGAAGAGAATCGATCCCGATGGAATGAACGAAGCAATGAAGGAGCGATTTAATGACAGACGTTGGGGAGCGATTGAAGAGAAAAGGTATTAAAAAAATTTCCGGTAGCCTCCCAAGCATGGACGTTGAGTAATGTAGAACGACTAATACGCAGATATGACTGACTATCAACTGTTACTACTAGTTACTACTAGTACCAAAAAGTAAGACAAAAGTCTGATCGGCATTTTAACAATCGAATGATAAAGGGCACTATATACACCTCAAGAGAAGCCGTTCAAATCATAAGGGAATTTTCCAGCTGTAATATTTATGTGTTCCAATCGAAGCATCACTCGAATTGTTTCTTCCCCATAATTTACATATTTATCACTCAAACTGCGTGGATCGTATTTTTGCAGCGTATAAAATAGAGAAGAGGCTATTCCATGCATGAAATGCGCTAATTAGGCTAATTAGACGCCGAGAAAGACCATAGCTGCTTGCAATAAACCTAAAAGTACGACGAGTAAACAACATGCCATATATCGACGAGCAATATCAACTATCAGGAAGCAATACCAAATGACTCCTCCGACCATCCATACAACTAATCAAGCTTTAAATAAAGTCTTCGACAATTTCCGTAAGATTGAACAATACCAAAAGACTGAATGGAACTGTTTTGCTCTCCATTTCCACTCGCCTTTCCCTCGGCCTCTCATCAACATTGCCAAAAATTTCCCTTTGACCAACGATACGAAAACATAAAAGTGAACGAATGCTTAAAGTAATGACCATCGAGTAAGTAAGTCATTATAAAATGTTGGACAAGACAAAGGTAAGGCGAAATGCGAAAAGTTTGATCGAATCGTTAGTCAGGACTTGCACATAATTATGCATAATTATTTTTCGCAGAAGCAATTACGTATAAACCACGCTCATATAACCTCAAAAGAATGCAGTAAACGAAGTTTTCATTCCTTTATCGAATCGATGAGAATGCTGAAGAAAAAAACAAAACAAGAGACGGTCTGCGAAGGCAGACTTGAAAAATTCCGACTTAATCGCCGATCATAAATATGCTATGATTTGTAGAGACTCACTGCGTTATTAACAACGCAGAAGAAGTATATTGAGACAAGTAGAGACAAGTAGAGACAAGTAAGAAGTATAAGAAGTATAAGAAGTATACCTAATAAGGAAGTATATTACGTACTTATCGTTCTTCGAATTTATACGGTCAATATGCGCAAAGCGATTTGTTACTTTATCATTTCCATTGATAACAAACCTTATTTGTTAGATTAAAAGTTACTTAGTTATTGTCTGTGAATCGAAAGGCAGTCCTTTCAAAGGATATCCGTTGTTGTTTACAAGCGATCGACTGGCATTCAAATGAATTGAAAAGATCGCTAAGCTTAAAATCCGTCAATAGAAAATGTTTTTCAGGAAATCATCTATTTCATGAAATAAGCTCATTCGACTGCAGAAACGATTATTTGTCAGACGTTTGTTTAATTAGCATTTCCAAAGATAATCCT
>JPKZ01000442.1:32794-71593 GCA_000803305.1 Toxocara canis
TGAAAATTTAGCTTGTTAGATTCTGGGATTTATTAGCTGAAAATTTAGCTTGCTAGATTCTGGGATTTATTAGCTGAAGCGAATTGCGATATCGTATGTTCATAGTGTTCAAGCGATCGACCCACAATGTCCTACGAAGCTGACCGCAATAGACGCATTGGTTAATGATTATACGCGTAATAAACATTGCAAAAAATTCATACTTAAAAGCATCGTAAGAAGAGAGTGCACATAAATAAAATGTTATGTCGAAAAAATGTGATGGAGAGAGAGCAAAGACACAACAGAAGTAACGCCTATGAACGAAGTTGAAAACAACTCAAAATTTGGCCCTTTGCCAAAAATGGCGAACTTCAAAATTGGCAGTCAGCCAATACAGCTTTGAGCTAAAAAAACGTTCCCATGCATCGTTGAACTCTCAAAGCTTGCAAGAGCAAAATTCCATTGGTGAGCGAAGCTAGAGGGGAAAAGTATGTGGCATTGTTGGCGATTGCCGTTTGTTTTCCGTAGATGCTGTACGATTGGCATTTAAACACAAAACGCTCTTTTGTACGCCAACTGTTTGCTTACGTCGCTATTGTGATTCATTTTGTAACAAACTTAAACCAAAACTAGCGTCTCAACAGCGATTGCAATTCCGAACTTGTCAGAATTACGAATTGCAAATCGCTATAAGTTTTTTTGGCTTGCAAAGGTTTTTTTGCAAACGTGCAAAATGAATCAATAAAAATTGCGAACTGCAAATCGCTATAATTTTTTCACTGGCTTGCAAGTGTGTTTTTGCAAAACGTGCAAAACGAATCAATAAAGAAAGAAAAATGAAACGGTCAGTAAGCGAAAGAAATGATCGATGAAATGTGATCGATTTTTTGATTGAATTTTCAAAGATGATCAACTTTGAGGAGATGTCAAGATTAAATTAGAGCCGCAAAGAGCAAAGTGGTTGGTCTGGAAGAGAACGTCAAACCCAACTGCAGAAACTTTGGAATAGGAAATCAAAAATCGAGTAACGCTCACTCAAGCATTTCCATTTACTTTGGAGTTTTCTCTACGGTCGAAAAGTTAACAGAAATATATAACTTTTAGTTCATAAACGCTTACTCAATTCATTCTTAGCTAACAAAGCGAGAAGACACAAATTTTATCGTATCAGTGAGTGAGTGATCGATATTTGGAGATTCGTTCAAATCTGCTGCATGATTCATCCATTTTATCGAATTTCTCAGTTGCTAAGATACAATCAATTTAAAACTGATAATGGTAAACAAATTCCGTTAGGCAAAATGCAGTCAAGCGTTTCAAGGATGTGACAATTGAGAATTCAGTCAATGGTCAACTCCCTTTATCCCCCATCCATACCCTCCCTCAACTCCTCCATCCGTCGATTTTCTTACTCGTAAAGTTACCTCATATGGTCCATTAAATTAATATCTCAATTGTTCTAGCAATAGCTAAGCATATGGCCAATCTCATGAAATAAAAATCAGCCATGCATGAATAAATTAATCAGTCATGCATGAATAAATTAAACTTCACATGACAATTTAAAAGTTAAATTCCAAACAGATAATTGTACGGTTATTTTCCTTCCCAATTGACCCATATTATATGAAGGAATCCGTTTTTTTTAAAAAAGCGCTGAAATGTTTTACCACGAGAAATTGCGGAGAAAAAAATGGCCGAAGCGCTGTCGCTTATTCAACTTTTTGCTTTGCAAAACTCGTCGCAATGTGATCAAAAAAGGGATCAATTATCGGAGCTCATTGGATTAATTTTAAAAAATGGGAATGCATGTGACTGATCTGGCATGATATCAGTCTCAATGGTTCACCAATCAAATCAACCGGTGACATCGGACACAGACGGTGATCTTATAGCACATATTACCCAAATCCTTAGCTCTAGCATTAGCGACTGCTGAGCTAAAATTAGAAGATATAAAGATATATATGCATATATATATATATATATATATGCACAAATAGGATGCTGCCAAAATAAACTTTACAAATGGTAAATTTGCATGTATGCACTTAGCCATAAAAACCACAAAAAAAACGTGAGTAGTATCAGACACACTCATTAAAAGATATGCGAAGTAGACACAGAGTTGTTCGTCGTATATTTTAATTTTGTGGCTTTTAAACCACTTTTTTTGTTACGCTTTCACTTCCACAAGTAATATTATACAATCTGAGTAGAAGTGTTTAAAAAGGCATTCCAGCCCAGCCATGCGGAACTGTTTCTATGCAGATGGCAATTCAAAAACGATCGACAAAATCTAAAGTCGACAAACTTACAAGATATTTAAATGCATTTTACACATGTATGTGTACCATATATATTTATATGCAAAGGCAGCCGTAATTTCATCGATTCCCGTATCGATGCAGCTGACAACCATGCCCACGCATGATTGTTCTGACCTGTTTCGGAACGCCTGGTGGCCAGCCTGCTGGCGATCCGTTGGGAAAGCAGCCGGGAATCGAACCCAGGTCTTCCCGCATATGAATCGGGAGCTCTACCATTGAGTTACTGCCCCTCCCATATACATATACATTATATATATATATATATTCATATATGTAAATATATGTATATGTATATGTGTATATATTATAGACAAGTGATGCATGCACTATTTAGTAAGCGCTTTCAATGAATGGAAACAAAACAATTGCTGAAAGCGAACGAAATAGCCCCGCATCGAGCATTATGTATTATCGACGTAGAACTGGCTTTGAACACGTTTCTGTCCCAATCGACAGCGACACAGCACAACTGCTCAAGTCGTCGTCCCATTTTATATATACAACGAACCAATGCGCACTTTTTACAGTCATTTCACAGTTCTTAGACACACTGACACAAACAATGAATGTTCTAATTAATTATAGCAAAAGGTATCAACATTTTTTCGCGTCTTTAAAATGATTTTTGCAAAATTTTCACTAATTTTTTAAGCGTTTGTTGAAATCAATCTTTGAAAACATCGATAAGGCCGTAACCAACTTCATGCCTTTGTTCAGCTTACCCCGCTGAATGATATTAACACAACATGGGCAATCCTCCTCAACCCATCCCCTACCCCCTTTTAATTCTAGGATCTTCGGGAAATGGGCCAGAAACCGACAGCTAAGCGAACGGTGGAATAAAGGAAAATTTTTTCAGCTGAAAGAAATGGAAAAATGCGAAAACCAAAAACAAAAAATGCTCGACCTCTGCAGCATGCACGCAAAATTAGGACCAAAAAACACGGGTCCGTAAATTAACAAATTAGTGGTGTGCATATTTGACGCTAACACCAGAGAAATGGAAAGAGAACGTGAATGAAAGAAGTGATCGATCTTCTAAGATCCCTTCCCTATCCAGTACTCTTCAAACTCATTATTCCGATTGTCATCATCTACCATGTTAGTATCTATTAGCGGCTCTTTTCTTATATTGACTATAATTATTAATCGCAAAATTACTCATAAAACAAGCCCATAAAATTAATGCGTATTCATTAGCTATGCGCCACTGTTGCGAATACCCAAAAAGAAAACAAGATGTTTCGTCTAGAAAGAACCATGCAAAACTAATGGCACACAAAGGAATCGATCGCACTCAACCAAATCGTAGATTATTTTTTCGCAAAAATAACAATCAAGCTCTAAATACAAAAAACGGCTTGCCAACTTAATGAATACTGTAAATAGTAAATACTTTCTTGCTTTCGTCCATCTTCTTAAGGCATATTAAGCTACCGTAGGCATATTAAGGCATATTAAGCTACCGTAGGCATATTAAGGCATATTAAGCTACCGTAGGCATATTAAGGCATATTAACCTACCATATTAAGCTACATATTAAGCTACTTAAGGCATTCTTAAGGCATAAACAAATTAAATTTTGAACGTCAAAGCAGCAAAATGCGGGGCCAAATTTTCCACATATATCTTTTTTCATACGACCAGAAAATAATGAAAGACGGGATTGGCTTGGTTTACTTACTAACTCAATACTTTATAAGTTAATTAAATATGGTTCACATACGAGTGTATTAACTGCTGAGCTCAACAACACAATCAAATGCAACTAGGTCAGCAGTGCTTTCCAATTAGTTTATTTCAAACATACCGGATGTGTATAGTCATAATGAGTCCAAAAAAAACCAACTAAGCAAGCGGAAATCTTCATCATAAAACAAAAGAAAGGAAAACTAAAAACATGAAGAAAACGTTGACTGCTATCCGCTCCAATTGTAATCGGAATTTTCGGGTGTGCATTTAATAAAATGGCGAACACATGCAGCGATATTTCGTAAAAAAAACCTCTACATAAAAAGAAAAGAAAACGAATTTTTCTAAGAAAATAAAAAGAGGGAAAAAATGACAATATTTGTGAAAACATTTTTTTAAAGAAAAGGGACTTGTTCCATAGTCATCAAAGTTGCATACATCAATTGTATAAGGAGTCGTTTTGTTAAGTGAAAAATCGGGGTCGACGATCAGTTTGTAACTCTTTTCACAAGCAACAAATGTGAAACATCAAAATTTTGTTTTACAATTTACCGTGATTCTCATCAAAAAAAGTTACATATCCGTGCTTGTTTTCCTCTTATTCGCTACCCTTACTGAGTAAGGTTTCGCTATGACTCCTCAGTTTCCACGCTTCGTCGGTATTGCTCACTGAGTGTCCAAACAGTTTTCCATACCGGTCTTTACTCCCTTATCAATCTCGATCCGCAGCTCCCTAACCGTGAAAATGACTTATCATTAAATTCAGGCTGTCGAGTGGTGGGTGATCAAGCAACTCCGATCCGAATATCAGAAGCAATTCTTGTGCACGCCATACGCTGGGAAGGAGTACGTTATCAAGAATAGCACCTAGCCGTCGACCTTCTTCAACGACGAGGTACAGAAGACGGGGTGCCACCGTTATGACCAGACCCTGGTTTCTACCACACGGAAGAGTAACACATGTATTAAAGAAATTTCCGCGTTTACTGAATTTTTTTTGTCACTGAAATTAATGCTCTTGAGATCCCGTTGAACTAACCACGAATAGCATAAAGAGATAGCGGCGCTTAGCAGTGACTATAAATGAAAAGAGAGTGACGCACACGACCCGAATAAGTAAAAGCGAGATGAGTGGGGGAGACCGATGAGGTTGCTTTGAAATGCTCCGTTTCGGGCAGGTCGTCGTCGTCCGCCGATCGGCCAAACCAAATTGTTGCAGCGGGCATTGCGCACACCGCAATGCTCTCTCGAGCAACGCGCACGCATTTACACTCCCATCCCTCTTGCTGACGCCCATATCGACCACTGCTTGCTCGCCTACCCTCCGGCTTTCGTCTCTACCCAACCACGAATAGCATAAAGAGATAGCGGCGCTTAGCAGTGACTATAAATGAAAAGAGAGTGACGCACACGACCCGAATAAGTAAAAGCGAGATGAGTGGGGGAGACCGATGAGGTTGCTTTGAAATGCTCCGTTTCGGGCAGGTCGTCGTCGTCCGCCGATCGGCCAAACCAAAAATCGTAATAAAGAACAAACTAATGGGTACAAATTTTTTGCTCCAACAAACTATCTGTATAAGTGAAAAAAAAACGGGCAAAAAACTATATAGACGACATTATAAATGAGTTGCAAGAGAAGAATCAGCCATTTGAAAAACAATTGGAATTACTTGAAAAAGTTTAGACATATTTTCAATTTAAAAGAAACCGGAAAAATAGGTACTGCAAATGGAAATGCATTTAAAGTACCAATTACTTTAATGAGAAAGCGACTTGCTGAAAACGAAAAAACAAATAAATAATTCAATAGAATTATAAAGTCAACGAAAATGAGTCCATAGCATGATTTCCGATAGCGAAATTCTACAACGAAACATTTGCCAATATGTTGCATATTCTTTCGAGCTTTTTAGCTATAAAGTCGAATCGAATCGAATCGAATCGAATCGAATCTTTTACTTAGTCGATAGGCAATAACTACCTTTTTTTGTGTCTTTACGTTAAAGAAACCAATTCAGTAATTCATGGTATTATAATGCTATTATATATGGTTTTTTCCATTACTTGGGGAAGGAGGGGGGGTGTGGTGGGGGAGGGGGAATTTGAGATCGAGAAATTTGTCCTACCAGCCATCGTATTATCAAATTCTATCCACTTCATCTATAAATTCACCACATAACGTCTTTCATTTCTTAAGATTTCCTCATGCAAATAGCAATTACTTCTTTCGAGAAACAAATTTCTTCCTTTCATGAGGAAATATATTTGAATAAAAGATAGGGGGATTATTTTTTCCAAAATTCGGATTGCTGGCAAATAAGAAATACGGTGAAGGAAATTTTGTGCATGCACAGAAATTACCTAAATTACCTATATCCCTACTCACTACAATATCCATGGGTTTCTACAAAGGCTGTGATCCGTTTTCCTTTAAGGTATAGGAAGAAGAACACGTTACACTGGACAAGAACATCAGCTGCATCAGAAGCTGAACTGCGAGTTGTTCGATCACCTGCCACATAGCAAAGACTTGAAAGCAAGTGATTTTTATTTCTTCATTAGAAAAAGGATAGCTGGAACAGCAGGAGTTCGAGATTAATGAAGAGCTAAAAACAGTGCGGAATTATGCACTTCCTTGCGAGACTATCAGGTAGAAGTTCAGTAATGGTTGTCGTTGGAGAGTCCTTTTCAAGAACAGCTTCATTTTTCTTGAATTTTATTCCGGTTTATATGGCATTATATGATACGAGTGTTTCACAAATAAATGCAACTAGCAGCAAAATTTACTTTGTTTGCTTAAATGAATAAAATATATTTTCTGTAAACACTACTCGATGACCAATTGACGGCACTTGAAAATATCTGTTTAAAAAGCGATCGATAACTATTAAAACTATGATTATGCAAATAAAGAATTCAAGAACAACACAGATACGGCAGTGAACCAAAATATCGATAACTTTTTAGGACTTACTCAATAAGGCTTATTTGCAAAAAAAAAAGTTAAATATTCTTATCACTTTAGGAGCTTCAAAGAGAAAAACTATGGTACATACTTGTATCTAAATTTAACTTAACTCAATTCTTTGTGAGTATAAAGATACGCACTCGTCGTTCAAAAAGGTCAAATACTTTAGTGGCTACAAGTCGTTTGGGAATGAATTCGAGAAAAAAATTCTCTTAAGGAAATGGAATTGAGCAGCAAAACGGAAACTTCACTAATTGACAAAATGCCCATCACATTTCTCATTTATATCCAAACTATGGTCTTACGAACTCTATGCTAAAGAAATTACCAGTTTAGTCCTAACTTATGCATGCACAACTCCCATGCTCCTATCCCATCGGCTTCGGCTTCCGTTCAAGCTAGATCATATGAGGCGCTGTATTCAATAAAATAATGTGCGTCAAAAAAATATATGTATGAACCTAAACGTATTCAAGTAAATACATACATATATATACTTGTATACACATATATATTATATATTTATATACATATATATGTACATATATGCACATACGAGTTGCAAATCCCGACGTTGTTGGATCGCACCAGTAATAACCTCTCGGGTTATAACTGAAACCATTTAGAAGTAGTAACTATGAGTCGACGTTCATGAATGTTGATATGGATGCAGCAAATGGAGTTAACGTCGCTTGACGTTCGAAAGAAAACGTGTTATGCGAACGAAAATTACTCACTCAAAAACATCAGCTTCGCTTGAACTCGAAAGACGCTCGAGAAACGCAGAATTTCATTTTAAACGATGAATTTTCCGTACCATTCTTTACTGTTTTTATTGTGCAACAATGAGTTCATTTCTTTACACATCTCAGCAAATATTGTCAGAAATGAAGCAAAAGCGATTCGAGCAACCATCTTTTACTTATCAAAACAAACAACAAAAAAAAAGCTGATTAAGTTGTATTTACTAAAAGCTTAAATCAGATAAAATTAGTCGCAAAAATAAAAGCATTGCAAGCAAAATGAATAAATTTTATGGTCTACTACAGAAATTATTTTTGCCAGTCGTTACTCGAATTTACGAAGACCGATTGCGCTACAAAAAAAAAATTAAAAATTAAAAATGGTGAAAATTTTCCGTAAGAAAATTATCAAACTTTGAAAAAACATGGAAATTAGTGAAAATAAGACGAAAATGAACGATACAATTTGATATATTCTGTTTTCGTTTCCACTATTCAATAGTTTTCCACTTCGAAAACGTTTAATGGAAGTCGTTGAAGTGAAAAAAAAAAAAGAAACGTAAACAAGAATCCTAGATTAGGCTTGTCCAGTACAGATTCTAGGAACACAGTAGAACATTTTAATTCGTAATCGAGGAACCGTTTAGCTTATAGTGGTAAACGATTGCCAGATGATAATCTTTGTGATTGTTACAGATTTGTCCACAATAATATCAAATGTTGTTAACAACAATTCAATTACAAAGCAAATGGATAGAAAAAAAAGTGAATTTTATTAAAATATATAAAAGTTCATATAATTGTTTACAGTAATCAATTTTCAACTGCGATCAATGTGAAAATTTTAAGAGATGAAAATGTTTTAAATTTGTCGACTAGTTCTTGTCATTAGTTGAGGTTTGTTATAATAAATTTGCATCTTGAATAGAATCAATAAATTTCGTTTTCATTTAAAGAGAAACAAACTTCTTCACTAATGACTAAAATTCCGATAGAACTATTGCCTGCCGTTTGAAAACTCTAATTTATTGATAAAACTATAATGTTGAAGCAAATAACAAACTTCAGTTGTTTTTTTTTTAAATTGCATTACAATTCTTAACAAATTTCAATTTTTAACAAGTTTTTAACAAGTTTCGATTCTTTACAAATTTAAATTTTTAGCAGTTTTCAATTTTTATCTAATTTAAATTTTTAACGAGTTTCGATTTTTTAACAAACTTAAATTTCTAACAAGTTTCAATTTATAGAGATAACAAATTCCAAGTTGAAAAAGAAATCATTTTTTGGATCCAACAAATCGTAAGACTATCCATGCAAAGTTAAGATCATCATTAAAGTCGCAAACCACCGAAATGCGCAATAGCGTTATCGGCATACGCAAGCGGTGATCACATTTTGCTTTTTCACTAATTCGAGCTAAGACACATTGAAAAGCTCAGCAACGATAGTTTAGTGGTTAGCGAAAATTTCAAAGGAAGTCGGCAATGAAACCACTTTTTAAATGAAAAAAAAATAGCAGCCAAATTTTATCATAATCAGATTTTGTTTCGTTTACGAGAGTACTTTTAGTGAAAACAATTTTAAAGCTTTTCAAGAAATACGATCTATGAGTTTGATAAATGCTGCTTTTTAACCGATGGCGCTAATTAAGTAGTATTCAAGTTTTCACATACTGACGCAGCCTAATGATTTTGCACAAAGGAATAATACGTCGTTTTCGTATAAAGCAATGCACTGCTATGGGCTTTGGTAACATTACTTTGGCAACAACTATGGGCTTTGGCAATTGGCAACAACTATAGGTTTTCGCAACAATAAGTGACTTATGGCGGCAACCTCTTGCCTATTCGTATCTATTTGTGCATGCTTATTTGTGATTCCGATAGTTCCAATTTGGTAAGCTTTAAAAGTACAGCTATGAAATTTCATGGGTATAATTTATATCTTAGCGTCACCTCTCATCTTCACTTTCAAAACCTTTCGTCGATCTCGGGATTAGTAGTGCNNNNAAAAGTATGCGCGCATATTCAAGTAATCGTATTGGGTATTTGACCGACCCGACCCGATAGAATAAAAGAGCAAAAATTTTTCATGTATTTTCAACCCTTCGATTCCACCTTCGATCGGCGGCCAATCCATATGAACAATAATCTTTAGTACAGGATCTGCACGAGCGGCCGGACAGGGTGAAATGTGAATTTTTGTCATTTGCAAGCAATCTATGAAACCGGATTGTTCGACGAGTGAGTTGCCAAAGCGCATATCGTGTCAGCCTTTTGCAATGCCATTTGTTTTCGTACAGAAGTGTACGTATATCATTTAAATACAAAAAAGTAAATCGTTCTTGTAGGAAAAAAAAGCGCACTGTTTTTATAGAGACAATTTTATTTGAATAAGAGGGTAAAGTGACGAAAAGTGATGATACTGAGGGTTTTACGAACGAATTTATTGACGTCAACGTGCAGCAATTCATCAAGCCAACAGACAGCTCTTGCCTGGCTTCCGCCTAAAGAATGTCGTCTCGGCATCATGCAAACACTGTCAAGAGTGCGCATTCCACACTCACATGCATGTAAAGGCAATCATTCCCACCCACTTCTCCCCCCCCTTCCCCCTCCCTCCACCACCTACCTCTACCCTCTCCGATGGGGATCTTATCAAGTAGCGGTGAATAATTGCTCCCATGGGAAAAGGTGTGGCTGTCTAGTTCGCTTCCACGATCAAAAATCGCCAAATGAGGAAGACATGAAGGCATGCATCGTCACTAATGAGCATTGACGCGGAAAGCGCAAAATGACACTGCTGCATGTCATCATCGAGACTAACACGTACATATGCAACTTAGCTACCGCTATCTGCTTACAGCAGTCGGCCGAACAGAACACTTTAAATCATTAATTATCGCTTATAACTTTAACGAGCCGGATCGATGTTTTGGAAACAAGCCAAAAGTAAAAACGCATGACCCTCTCTTTTGTGTTAAAAAAAAGTAAACTGGTGCGCTGAAGGTACAAGCCTATCGAACCGGTTCATCCTTCTACCAAATCACTGGATCGACAGCCATTTGTGCTTCGATTTGTTTTGCAACTTTTTGCATTCTATGCGTTTTGATAAGTTTTCAACTTGTGCTTTAAGATTGAGAACCGTTCAAAGATGAGCAATGAAATTTTGTAAGAAACGATCTGTGCCAAGAACGACGCAGGCGGACCCAATTGTATGGCATGAGAATTTCCGATTTCCGTATTTATCTTATACCCAATTTTTGAACCAATTTATAGATCTCGGGATGAGTTCGACCTCAGTAACTGGTCGGACTGCATGTTCGGGTTACATGTAAAAGAATTTTAGTTAGAGATTTTTCTGAGCGGTTGGGTCGAACAAAAATTTAAATTTTCATATTTTGTGAGCATTTTACGAAGCCGATGGGATTAGTGGATGACCTGCCAAAACACATGTCATACTAGCCCTTCGCCCGCATTCCCACATGTGTTAAATCACAACACCTATATGTGTCATAGGGAAACGCATAGCCCGTACGTTATTGCTATGCACTGAAATGATGCAATGCCTATATTTCTCATCCCTCAAAAACTCCGCAACGCATCTGTGACTCCGCGTACCCTATGCACTACCATTCCAAATGGTACCGCAAATGAGGGGGGGAGGAACGCTCTTCGTTAGCAATCAGGATGAAGTACCGCACTGCAAAGTTCTCATCCCTCAAAAACTCCGCAACGCATCTGTGACTCCGCGTACCCTATGCACTACCATTCCAAATGGTACCGCAAATGAGGGGGGGAGGAACGCTCTTCGTTAGCAATCAGGATGAAGTACCGCACTGCAAAGTTAAGTCGCCAGAAAATGTAGCACTGTAAATTTCATATAAGGCATTTCAAAAGAGCATTTAAAAAATTGTATGTGACAGAAAAATTCTAAAAATGTCCTTAAAGAATGCGAATAAAAGCGAAACGATAAACAAATGTTAATGAAACCAAAAATTTTAACCATAGCGCTATTGAAAAGTACGCTCTTTCTTGGCAAATTTTTTAAACATATGGAAGCAAAAATGAACGAATCATTGTTGATTTCAGTGACACTCAAATGAATGAAAATAATTGGGAATTCTAGTTTTCTTACGAAAAAATTAACAACAATATGCCATATAGCGGTAATCAACGTCGGTTTCGCTCCCCCAAAGAGCACAACTTTCAAACTAGCGTATTTTAAAGTGGTTTATATTGGAAGCAACGGCAGAAGTATCGAAAAACAAACTGAGACGAAGACGGTAAGATGACGGCGGTGGAGAGAAAAACGCAAAAACGGGAAACGGAGGAATGGAAACAAAAAAAAAGAGAAAGAAAACGAGTGAGAGAGGAGCAAAAAATGTTAAGGTGCAAAGAGTTTTGGTGGCGGGGGATGGGGGAGGAAGGAGGGGGGAAGAGGTGAGGAACAATGCGAATTGCGGATTACTACTAATCGGGAAGCATAGATGTGATGGCGTCAACGAGTAGTGGCTGGCTATAGCCGCATCGAGTCGACCACAACTCATCACCCTATAGCAGAGTCACAAAGTTTGGCGAAGCGTGGTGAGCTTGGCTCAAAAAAAAAAAAGAGGAACGTTGAATGGCATCTCAGTGATTGGGGTTTGGCACACAAACACGCCTATAGGATCAATATTGGTGAGGCACGACACGACAAAGCAGCAGCCAGAGCCAACCCGCATCTACGACCACACATTTCTTCCCACTCATGAACGGCGTTGTCTGCATGAATCGATCGACACTCGCTTTTGCTGATCATTTTAAAAAGGTTATCAAAGCGGAAGCCTCAGCTGGACGATTCAGTAGTCGTTCTAACTATCTGGTTATAAAACTACTGCGAATCGTACAAACGGATGCAAAACGTTTGTCCCCTCCTCCAGGTTTGTCTATTTGTCCCCTCCTCCAGGTATGTCTATTTGTCCCCTCCTCCAGGTATGTCTATTTGTCCTCTCCTCCAGGTATGTCTAAACCCTCCACTTGTCTCCTTCCGTAAAAGTCTCTTTTGGGGTAGCCCCTTCCCTTAAAAAAATACCACGAAATAATATGGACTTATGTACTGAAAATTTCGCTCAGCAGAGATTGTAAAATAAATTCTCCCCATTCTCGACACAACCAACACCTCAGATAATCCCGCGTTCCTGAAAGCTATGAGCTTTATAGCCTCATCGTTATCTGGAGTAATAGGACATTTCCTATATTATATTTTAAAGGTATCTTTTTTATGCGGGTGTACATTTTTTGCGGCCTTACTGATCGACTGGTTGGATCATTGGCAAATCGCCCGTTCCACTGTGAGAAGACAAATAAGTGAAAGTGTAAAATAGCCAAAGCTGTAAAGTGTCCAGTCCATACCTATTGGTTTCCTTATAAGCTAAGAGGAAAGTGATTGGCCGCTGCCAATACACCCATCTCTTAGTGTGTTTTGACGAGACACTCAATGCTGCAGCATCTTGTGTCTACTCGACGACATTCACCGTCAGTGAATTACGCTCAACTGGGTTGACTTATATTGGCCGATTCTAACAATACTGGCCGATCCTAACAATATTGGCCCATTCTAACACGGCTGCCACAGTAGGAAATACAAGGGGAAAAACAGAAAGGGAATACGATCGATGGATATAACAAGTAGAAGACAAAAGACAAAAGAAGACAAACTTAAAATACTCAAAAGGTTTATTTTAAGTGCACGAGAAGCCGAAAAAACCAACGATACAGGAACGTAAAGTCAGACTGCTAAACGAATATGTAATTTTACTTCAGTAAGCTACCCTCTAAAGCTGAAAGGACAAGATTAGTGCTTTACTGAGCACTTCTAGCAATATTCCCAACAGAAAAGAATTAAAATTTATTCTGAGACTAAATTACGCTTTAATTGAAGGTAATGTATAAGCAATAAGCTGCGCAACATTTCTGCTATTAGCGAAGCACTCAGCTTAGAAGACTGAAGTGTCGAGACAATCCGATGTTCATAAATGGCCGACTAATAATTCATTGCACTGCACTAGGTGTGTACCACATGCCCCGTGCTGTCTCCCCTTACCCCCTCTCCTTCCTCTTTCGCCATCCCCTCTTCCTCCAACTCACCCCTCCCCCTCCCACTTTGCAGCCTATTCAGTTAGTGTCCAGTCAGAAAATAGATAATACCAGTTCGTTTATTATTTCCTTGAAAATGCATTGTAATTCAGCATTTACTCGCCAAATTTTGCAATTCAGGCTGCCGGCTCAATTCTGTTAATTTTATTGGTTGTGATGACGCTGAGCCATTGGCAAGGTGCCATGATCGCTGGAAAATTTCCAAAAAAATGCAAAAACTTTGCATATGTGATAAAATTGCATAAAAGTAGTTAATATTCCCGTGCATGGTAAGATATGATAAACTCATTCGAAATATTCTAAACACAATTAGGCCTCAGTGTTTTAATATTTATTACTTATGGTGTGCGTTATATTGGTAATGAATAAACGTTTGAATCGTAAAAGTATAGCGTACGCAAAAAAAAAAAACGATCGGTTTAAAATTTTCCATCTAAATGGTAATCTTACCTAACCAGGAAGACTTCACCATTTCAGCTAGCCTCATTAGCTTCGTTAACAGCATATGCAAAAGCGGTATACTTCAAAGAGAGTTACTCGTTGGCAGCCAATTTGGACGTCTGATTAAATGCTGCAAAAACAGTTTTGCAAAAAGCGGCTTAGCTTTCGCGATGGACAAGCACGTTGCAAAAGAAAAACAGATGTGAGATAAACCTAGTGGCCGCATGTGGTGAGGGCGGCGATATAAAGCATGGCGTAAAATGTGAACAGTTGTTGGCTAATGACGGCGCTTTCTTTTAATATACAGTTTATTGCCGCCGGCACAAATGATATCAAGCCTATATTGTAGTGCTGCCTTCAGCAGCACTTTTTTTTCTGGAGCCCATGAGCCATAAAACGGACATTTGACAGTCTTAGCAATGGCCTCCGAACATCTTGCTCGTCGAATTGAATGCGTTGATATTTTACGATGAGAAGAGTGCCAAAAAAAGTGTACAAAGTTAAACATCTGGCTGAGGTGATTAATTATTCGAGGCGCAAATGTCTCAACATTAGAGCCATTCGTTTCGGAAACTTTACAAATTTAGCGGTAAACCGTGCGTGGCGTTCAGCTCTTTGATTTATGGCCCATGCAAATTCTCGTATGAAAGTTGAGCGCTGACAGCTCTCTCTCTCTCTCTCTCTGCTAAGAACAACCTTCAGTTTTATGAAATTCACTGACGTCATTCGATGCGAACACTAACATCCGAATTTGGATTCGGCATCACAATAGTGAGTGTTTTTGTTGTCGACTAAAAAATTTATGTTGGGGAAAATATATTTTTGTTAGTAATATATTTTGTCAATAATATTTTGTCAATGATAATTTTTGTCAATAATATTTTTGTCAATAGTAATTTTTGTCAATAACGTTTTGCGGATAATTGGTATTATCAAAAATAAAAAAAATAAAAACAAGGCAAATATTTTCTTCACAAAAGCGAATTAATTAACCGTTCACTAAATCGAATTAGCGGCAAAACAGAAAAAGAAAATCGTTCTACGCTCAAACTGCTTCGAAAATCATAATTCAGCTCATGTTTTACATGACAGTAACTCAAATTGGCGTCATGCCAAAAGTGAATTTTAGGTTAAAAAATCGATAAAATCGGATAAGAACTCCCAATAACGCCAATCGGCTGCGCAATAATGTTTGGCATTTGTGCGACGATGTTTTATATCACAATGGGGAATGTTGGGCACAACAAAAAGTAATCACAAAGAATGTTGTGTTACGTCAACAAAATCATTAGTGCGTATTTGCGAACCTATATGATCACATATACGCCTTTAATTCGAGAAAAAATTAAATCGATTAGATAACGAATCGATTGATCGGTATGAAAAATTGAATATCGATCAGTTCCGTGATCAAATTTTCGAAGAAAAACGTTCAGTAAAATACAATAAAAATGTGAAAATTTCTGAAAAAAAAATCCGATTGGTACAAAGAAATCTCAATCAGTAAAAGGAGTTACAAGCAAAGTTTTCATGGTTGGTATTCGAGGAGACGTAGGCGACGAGTTGTGTTGTTGTGTAGGAGGATCGGTTTTACAACTGTTGCACTTGACGCCCCTCTTTAAGACGATCGTTCGATCAAATCGCAGAAAATGGCTTTTTTTTTACGCCGATACTAACATTCGTTCACTGTGCTCACCTAAAACCTACATGAACACCACTAAGCCTTTCATTGCTTCTTATCATGCTTTAGTAAATTTGCATATGTAAAACACGTTATGGTATCGGTGTGTCTATGCGAATGTATATGGTGTATGTGTCTGTATGTCTGTCAGATAGTTTGAATCCGAGAACTGTTCAATTCAGAGCTATGAAATATTATAAATCTCTTCCTGGGATTATCTTAAATATTCGGTTTCAAAACGACTTATCTAATCTGCGGAATATCGTAGTTAATTTAAAATGACAATTGATCGCATTCACGATCGATCAGGTTGCATATTCAAGTAGCCAGGATGGAAAAAAAAAAGAACTTCAATTGAGAGATTTCTGCGAGCTATCAGATCGAGTTAAGTATTAAATGTCATCATTTGTGGGCAGTAGATGAAATATGTCAGTGTATCGAGAGCACTGACCAAAACGCCATCTCATCAATGCACTTTTCTCGCTCGAAACTTAGCCTAGTTTCTCTTATCTGTATTCAGCGATCGATGTAGTCGACAAGAATGCAGTTGAGAGTTTTTTTCTTAATCGAACCACGAAAGAGTCGAAAATTTCACATCGACTCCAGCAATTCGCACCATTGAAGAGCAACTCTAAGGTCAAATTCCTTTAGAAATTTATTTGCATGTTTGATTTGGGTTATTTGATCGTAGAAAGTGTTTCTTAACAGTGGATGAGTTTTAATGACACACACATACATACACCAGTGCATACTCATTAAATAAAGTATTTAAACGAATGTCTAAAGGAGACTAACTCGGAGTCATCATTCAGAGTTTGTTACCAAAGAAGAGATACACCCAAAAAGGGATTTGGACAGAGTAGCCGCCGATGAGCTCGGAGAGCTCCAGTGGCTCTGGTGCTCCACATCATACTATAGTGATATATTCGTGATTGTCGAGCAATAACTGTTGAAAAGCTTCATGTGGGCTACGTTCAGTCTCTCTGTGTAAACATTGCCCGAGAAGGAAATAAGTTATCAACTTGGAGCACAAAGCAAATGTTATCGGGTCAAGCACTCTTGATCTCAGCCCCTCTTTTCTTTGCCCCATACCACCACACTCTCAAGCATTTCTTTAGTGGAGACGGTCGTTGATAGAGGTCTGACAGACACTCTTATATTACTTTTAAGTGAATGGGGCGATTTTAAATAGATGAGCCAAAAAAACAGATTATTCTCGAACACTGTGAGGCAATCAGCAAACAAAGCAGGTTAGTCACTCTTTTTTGGAAACGCTCGATTCGGTTTTTCATGAGGGAAAAAAAAGCTTGAATAAAATCTATTTTTTTCAACGATATCGACAGTCTCACTCGAAATTGCTTCCAAGTGTATTTGAAAACAAATTGGAATGTATTCGATGGAATTGATACCGATCTGAAAATTTGAGTGATCGATCATTCAATTTCAAATGATCAAATGATTTCGAAAATCATTCGCCAAAGATGAAAATTCAATTTTTAACTGATTTGAAAGCTCATAAAGAAATTGTCTACTCTAGGCTCGCTTTTCTGCAACAAGACGGATCAATCATACCAGCTGAAACTGTGAAAATTCTTGCAAATTTTTTAAGCTCTTTTCATCGGCCTCACTGGTCGAATAACAATCCGATCAGTTAAACGTACATGCAAATTTTTCACCGCTTTAGTGAAGACGACATGATAATTTGAAATTTTGTATAGGATGCAGGCAAAGAGAGAAAGGAGGAGTTAAGAACCGGGTTACAACCTCTTAAGTCGTGCGAAGGGTCCATCCGCACTGAAGTTTTAGGTCAGTGATTCTTTGGAGACCCATCACATGAGAAGTGACTCTCTGAAGATCCCTCGCATAAGATGGGCCAAATGTTGCTAGGGGACTGCGCGCATGCGTTAAATATGTCATTTCTGCCAAAGAGGATGCGGATTCCTCATCTTCCCATAGTTGCAGGTAAGAGACGAGTCGGAAGGGAGGGGAATATGAGTGTGCACTCCAACTCCTCTGCCGTCTCACGAGAGTGTAGATATTTCATATCTGTGGCTTCAATGGTTCCCTAGTTGAAGCTGCCATACGGACAAACATACAGGCATATGTAAGAATGGATACAATGTGGCAGCAATATGCTTTGCAAATTGTAAATTCACAAAGTGCATGATAAAGTGATCATGACTTTAGCAGACGAAAAGACGAATTTGCCGCTGCGATCATGTTAGTGAAGTTAAGCTGGGGAAAAGAGAGGCCGATACGCGAGCAGTTCTTCAAATAATCGTACTTTAGATTAAATTACTAGCCGTTATGCAAGCGTTGCACTCAAAATGGTCAAAACAATGCATGATGATTTACTTAGCGGAATCTTATAAAGTTGTGACGTTTATTGGCGTTGTCCCAGAGCTGGATGCGGCAATCGGGGTGCCATCGAGGGTTGTAAATTTTGCCGGATTTGAAGCTAATCTCCTCTCGCTGTTCCCGTCTTCGAATTAACCATAACCGCGTTTTGGTGTGCGCCAGCATTCGAGAAGTGTTTTTTCTTACCACTCTCGTTATGCATCTAATTTCATATTTTTCATCCATCTCTTCAAATATATCATCAACGGCCCTATATGGTTGGTTAGATTTTATTTGGTTTCGATTTGGATAGCCTAATTTGAGTGGAGAAGAGACGAAAAGTGAGCGTTGTTTTGGACAGCATGAGAGATGTGCGTCAAGAACGAAGATTGGCTGTTGCTCCGTAATTCGAATTCCATCGAGTGCATCTGACAAGTGAGCCGTCAAAACTGATTGCGAGAGTTAGTGCGATTCATCCGATGGCTTCTTTCCCTTTCAAAATAACACAGGGATCGCATAATAAATAAATGTTCAATGCGATCGCATAAGACCAAAACAATTGGCCAACACACACACAAACTGGTAGGGTGAGCCGTTTGTTGCCAATTTTAAAGTATTAATTGCGCTAACTGTCATCCAAATATCACATATGGCTTCTATTATGGCCGTTAGCTTACGCCTATAATGTTGTTCATTTGTTAGCTTGTTTTTTTTTTTCAGCAGAATTGTAGTCTATAATTTCCGTTTCTAAAGCATAAACAAAACGAATTCAACAAGTATAGAAGTAGAACGAAATATGAACGCTGAACTTAGTGATATGTTGAGAAGAATTTTTGTGAAGTGTTGTCTGGAGCAACACAGAACTGATGTGGGTCGAAACTTGAATTCGGCGAACAAAACAGCGCCACCTCAACCAATCCGGTATTTATTCGTAAGCATTTCCATTCCCACATTTAACCTGACATTACTTCTTATGGCTATTCTCATTGCTCACGATCAAAACCGCATGTTTTTGCGAAGAAAAATTGGTGGCCACACTCGTCGACAATGATCGGAGGTTGCATACTGTTTACTACTTTAAGTCACTTTGTTACTTTGTCACATTACTTACTACTTACTTAAGTTTTACTTAAGAATTGATTAAGATTACTTGAGTTTTAAGAATTATTGTTGTCACTAATAATTGATTAAGAATTAATTGCTTACTACTTAAGAAAAATTAACGCCTATTGTTACTTTGTCACTTTCTTACTACTGTAACGCTATTTAATCTGAAAACGACCAAATGAGTTTTCTTTTTTTTTGTTGGCGATCCTATAAACGGCATCTACGTTAGCCTATGATTCCGTATGGGTTTTCTCTTTAATATGCTTTGTCGTAAACGTTCATGGTGGATCATCATCCGTTGTTCGACGCCGATGACGGTGGTTTTGCTTTCATTCATGATCCCAGCTCAAACTATGAGCGAATTCGGTCTTTAATTCTAATCGACGATTCCATTTGTCAACAAGCGATTCCGTTGCCCAAATCTTGTCATTCTCATGGTTAATGAGTTCGACTATATATGTATATACATATATACATATTCAAATATCCATCTATATACATGGAGGGCAATAGCTCAGTGGTAGAGCTCTCGCTTCGTATGCGGGAATACCTGCATTCAATTCCCGGCTGCTTCCCACCATACCACTGACACTCCGTTAGGGAGTGTTACTTAACAACAATCTAAAACAGCCAAGTGAAATGGCTGTGCTCCGCGTGCGATTGCGTCTCAGTAAAACCGGGACCTCATTGGAGGCCGGAACGGTCTTTGAAGATCAAGGTGATGCATAGAAAGCCCTGAACGCAACTTGCTGCTAACTCACCTCCGTGTTGAACTCCTTCTTCGATAGCGTTGGATTGTCGTCGAGCAAGCGGATCGCTCGACGACAATCCAATGTCGTTCAATTTCCACGAAGAAGCTCATTCCTCCAAACACGAACAACTCCGAATTCGAAGTTGTAAAGGACACCGTAGAGCAAGCATGTTTTACTCGCCAAATGATAACAACTGGGTCGATCGAGAAGCGTGAATAGGCGGCTTTCCTGAAGTACATATGAAAGGTCGACGACGCTCCGACGATTCAATATCAAAAACTTCAACTTAGCCTCAAAATCGAGTTTATAGCATTAATGAATATTTACGAACTGCCAGACGAGTATGACCGCTCGTTTCTATTTTTATGTCGCTCATAAGGTATGTGACTATACCTTACCTTACCTTGAATACCTTGAATAGCTGTGATTCATCGATTTCATCGTTCTCTCCATCGATGCAGCTGGCAATTGTGACCATGTGACCATAGCTACGTAAGTTACTCCACAATGCTACTGACCATAGCAAAGAATTTGTGTTTATCGATAATGTTGCATACAAGTGATGTGGCGTTGTCGCTACTGCAGCCAATGGTCAATATGCTTTAAAACAAATCTATATTTTATGATGGATCCACTATGCTGCATTGGCCTGTTATCAAATGAGCAAGCCGTTGGCGATCCTATAAACGGCATCTACGTTAGCCTATGATTCCGTATGGGTTTTCTCTTTAATATGCTTTGTCGTAAACGTTCATGGTGGATCATCATCCGTTGTTCGACGCCGATGACGGTGGTTTTGCTTTCATTCATGATCCCAGCTCAAACTATGAGCGAATTCGGTCTTTAATTCTAATCGACGATTCCATTTGTCAACAAGCGATTCCGTTGCCCAAATCTTGTCATTCTCATGGTTAATGAGTTCGACTATATATGTATATACATATATACATATTCAAATATCCATCTATATACATGGAGGGCAATAGCTCAGTGGTAGAGCTCTCGCTTCGTATGCGGGAATACCTGCATTCAATTCCCGGCTGCTTCCCACCATACCACTGACACTCCGTTAGGGAGTGTTACTTAACAACAATCTAAAACAGCCAAGTGAAATGGCTGTGCTCCGCGTGCGATTGCGTCTCAGTAAAACCGGGACCTCATTGGAGGCCGGAACGGTCTTTGAAGATCAAGGTGATGCATAGAAAGCCCTGAACGCAACTTGCTGCTAACTCACCTCCGTGTTGAACTCCTTCTTCGATAGCGTTGGATTGTCGTCGAGCAAGCGGATCGCTCGACGACAATCCAATGTCGTTCAATTTCCACGAAGAAGCTCATTCCTCCAAACACGAACAACTCCGAATTCGAAGTTGTAAAGGACACCGTAGAGCAAGCATGTTTTACTCGCCAAATGATAACAACTGGGTCGATCGAGCAGCGTGAATAGGCGGCTTTCCTGAAGTACATATGAAAGGTCGACGACGCTCCGACGATTCAATATCAAAAACTTCAACTTAGCCTCAAAATCGAGTTTATAGCATTAATGAATATTTTACGAACTGCCAGACGAGTATGACCGCTCGTTTCTATTTTTATGTCGCTCATAAGGTATGTGACTATACCTTACCTTACCTTGAATACCTTGAATAGCTGTGATTCATCGATTTCATCGTTCTCTCCATCGATGCAGCTGGCAATTGTGACCATGTGACCATAGCTACGTAAGTTACTCCACAATGCTACTGACCATAGCAAAGAATTTGTGTTTATCGATAATGTTGCATACAAGTGATGTGGCGTTGTCGCTACTGCAGCCAATGGTCAATATGCTTTAAAACAAATCTATATTTTATGATGGATCCACTATGCTGCATTGGCCTGTTATCAAATGAGCAAGCCAATAGATAGATCATAGTCGGTACTATGCGGTATGTGATCTCGAAATCCTTGTATGGTGCTGTGTCGTGCCGATCCTACTTGATTCGGAAGTGGGTGATCAGTTTTTTTTAGTTCTGTTGAATGACCAAAAGCTGCACCAGTCCGGGTACGATTACCGCAGGTTTCATCTTCAATTCCCATTTTCAAACCTCGAACAATTCCTTTCCTGATGGGGACGACCAGCGCTATAGAACTGCTGAAATGGACCAAAAATGTCGTCTGCTAACCTAGGTTTTTTCGTAATGTTCAACAATTCTGTAACACTGGTCGACCCCACCGTGATGCATTTCATCGTTCACTTGTTCTTATTGGCGTTCTAAATAATATGCGCTAACTATTTTGTTGTCTCCATATAACGGCCGGGTACATTTGTCACTGGCTGACGAGTTGGACTGTTCGCTCAGTTGTTTGCAGTAGTCGGAAACGGAGGGACCCATGAGCTACTTTTAGGAAACCTTTCGGTCCTTGAATATGTAGGGATGCAAAGCAAAGGGATGCAAAGGCAGCTGTAATTTCATCGATTCCCGTATCGATGCAGTTGACAACCATGCCCACGCATGATTGTTTTGACCAGTTTCGTAACGCGTGGTGGTCAGCCTGCTGGCGATCCGTCGGGTAAGCAGCCGGGAATCGAACCCAGGTCTTCCCGCATGGGAAGCGGGAGCTCTACCAGTGAGCTACTGCCCGCACATGTAGGGATAGAAATCACAAAAACCGAAACAATGTATTGCAATGTAAATACCAGCGCGAGTCAGGGCAAATTTTGATTCCTTCGTCGCCTAATTATCACCAGTTGGTATCACGCTCTCAATCCATGGCCTTGGTCGGATTGCTGTTCACAATTTTTTGATTAATCTGTGTATCGACGAATTTGTTTTGAATGCTCCCAGGTGGAAATTCTGTTGCAATCGTTCTTCACTTCAAAAATCGGATTCTCACAGCGACATCGGTTTGTATTCTAGCGCAATTTTCAGTTGAAACGAGCCGTCTAAAAAATATTGAATCGCTAAAATTTTTAAACCCGTTGCTTTATAACTCCGGAGCAGTAGCAGGAGCAGTTTGTCCTAGCGTATCAGTTGGAGCTCCTACCAAAGCAGCGCATTTGAGTCTCAGTCTGGGAATTCGGTGGTTGCGGTGTTGCGTTTGAGTTCCGGTTTTTTTGAACCGATGGGAAGTGGAAAGATAAATGCAGTCAACCGTTTAATGGTGCTTCAGAGGGGTCGCTTGTTGTTCGTTGTCCACTGAAATGCACTCTCACTATATTTATACTGGTGCATCATAAGCAAGCATGAAATAATTCTCGCATCGATGTCGCCATTTGCCCATACGTGGACGCAGTTTCCTCCTTCTCTTCCCTCGGCCCTCCATTTCATCCCTCACCACAGTTTTTGGATTTGAGAGACAGCTGTTGAGAAATTGGGTATTCATTGCTTGCCAGCCAGTGATCGTTGGAAGAGATAAAAGTACGTAGGAACAAAAAAGCAAAAGCATGACTCAGCACCCTCATATGTCGACGATCACAGTCTCTGCACCCATTCAATCATCGTACATATGTGCAATTCATCTACACATGTGCTCATATAGCCGCACTTATGTCGATACCGCTTTGTTATACATCTTACTGCCGCGTGCGGTTTTCTTTGTTCATGTGAATAAAGACTATTCTTCTTCTTCTTCTAACTGACTTTCTGGTGCGAAGAGATGCTGATTCAAAACTGCTTAGATATGTCCGTTGGAAGCATAGTTGTTCGTTTGGTAATACCTATGTTTTTGACAATAAAATCAGATGCACCAGCTGAATAATTTCGTATGAAGTTATGGTTCTGACAAATTTGGATCAGAAACAAAAGGACTACATTTTTTTAAAATCATGGACGTCTTTGCATTGGTGGTTTGAAAGTTCCGATTTTGGAAAGAATCTTTCATTGAATATTGTGCACTAGGCTTGGTTGGAAGAGATGATGAGGAGGGGGAGGGCGGGGGAGAGGTATGGAGCGTTGGGAGGAAAGAGCCAGGCGGGGAGGGCGCTCGACACACTTCTCGTCCTCCTCCTTCCATCTCAACGTCGCATTATTAAAGGCAGGTGTGGACTGGGTCCGTGCTGCTTGTCTCAAATGTCGTGTTGTAGTTTACCTAGAAAAAGGATAGGAGTATTGCGCCGCATCGATCTTGATCCCATTCTGCCAGCGTAAAGCGCTTTGCAGTGCAAAAAGAAATATATTCCCGGCTGTGATATGCGGATGAAGCTTATGAATCATTGTTGTATTGTTGCTTTTGCAGGTGGTTGATACCAAGCACGTATGGAATCAGGAGGCGATGATGGTGAGCTGACATATTTTGCTCGACTTCCTGCAGAGCTCGAAGACGAAGCATCCACCTCAAATAGTATCCTCGGAAACCTTTTTGGACGATTCTTCTTTGGTGCAAAAGAGGAATCCACCGTCACCGATGAGGCTTCTCGTTCATCCGACGAGATCCCATATGGCGATCCGTTATACCAGACCGATTTGAACGAGCCGTTGGATTCCGCATCATTTGCAGACAGTGTGTCTGGTAAGTAGATATCTGTTAGGTTGGTTTGCTTTCTAAATGGTTAAAAAAATCTTTTCTTCGTTTCGATTATAATCGATATAGACTTTTAAAAATTTTACTTACCTTTAATCGACTTAACTTTGGATGGATGATATGTTTGCCTGCTTATCGTACGTATGTCTTTCAAAGGCAAAAAAAATACTGGTCGCTTTTATAATGCGAATGTAAATGATTTGCTGCTGCTCGTCTTTTATTTTTTATGCGTATTTTTTGCTTGGGTGGGCAGTAGCTCGGTGGTAGAGCTCCCGCTCCATATGCGGGAAGAGCTGGATTCGATTCCCGGCTGCTTTCCCGACGGATCACCAGCAGGCTGACCAGCAGGCGTTTCTTGCGGCGTGGGCATGGTTGTCAGCTGCATCAGTACGGGAACCGATGAAATTACAGCTACCTTTGCATCCCTTTTGCAATTTTCGCTTAAGTATCATTTGAATTGTTGCAATTTATTCCGTATTCATCAGTACATCGGCGGTCAATAAGCTTGTTATACGGATTGCACCTTGAACGCCATTTTTTCACGTTTATACGTTTTTTTCTCCAATAACGATTGATGTCGAGAAGCGTTCAGACGAGGACGCATTGGCCAGTTTTTGAGCTATCGACATTTTCTGTTTGTTTTTTTTTCCATTTTTTCAAAAAGGTGGTTGTTTTTCGAAAGGCACTTTTTTCTCGTCCATTTGTTTGTTTTGTTGTTGGCGAAAATTGATGACGAAATGTCAGCAACAGAATGTCATTTATTTTTTCCAAGTGGAAGGCGATTAGGTAATAGAGATTCTATTTTAAAGAATATGCTATATTTAATAATTTGAGGAAGTGTTGCTTTAGGTGAGAGGAATGAAGAAGTTGAAGCAGAAAGGAGTGGTGAGACGGGAAGTGCTGATGGGCGCAAGCTGTCCGTCCGATTGTCTTCGCTGTTCCGATCAAGGAAAGCTTCTCTTAATGACTATAACAGGTGAGAAGTTTTTATTGAATGCACTTCAGGATTGGCATTCGCTTAAGCAGCTACGTTAGTTTGTCAGTAGTTTTGAAAGTACTCGGAACGTTTAACTAATGTACAAGTAATGAAGTGTCGCACTGATTGCAAAGCCATCCAGTCATTGTTTAGATGACTTCTTGAATTTTTTTTGTTTGCTATAATTGCGCTAAAGAAATCAATTAAATCCTTCTAGAAGCCCATCGATGCGTTAACGTTTTTCTTTTATGAATATGGCGAGGAATTCGAAATTGAAAAGGCTGTTAATGTCTATTTCCTTCTCTTTTTCTTTCCAAAATTCCTCCGTTTTTACGCTAATGAACAATGGAAAGTGATCATAGAGCTTAAAAGGAAGTGTTGATATCAAAAAAAAGTCAGCTTTTTATATTATTTTGAGCTCCTTAGATCAGTCAGTATATGAAGCAGAGTCGGAGCGTTCTTTGGAATCCTAGTGTTGTTGTTTTTTGGTATGGGACATTTTTTGGTGTCGAAGCTTTTATTTGTTGACAAAAATATTTTGTCATCAGGCCGAGCAAATTGGCCGAAATCGCGCCATCATAAGGCGACAGCTTTTTACTGGAAGTTCTTGGCATGTGGAGGGCAGCGTTGGCAGAGATTTCAAACGGAGTTTTGCAAAATGAACTGCAAGTATTTTTTTTTCTGCACGTACTGCGTGCACAGATAGCGCAACTTTCTTGCAACGTCGTCAAGCCGACTATTAAGGGTTGCGGAATTTTTTCAATATTTAGGAATTTGTTTTTGCTAATTCCTCAAATTAACCATCTGTTCTTTAACAAAGAGTAACCATCTTTAACAAATTCTTTGTTAAATCTTTAACAAATAAATTCTTTAACAAATAACCATCTTTAACAAATTCTTTGTTAGATTTTCGGATGTAATGGTGTCCGTGTTTGGGAAATTGTATTGACTGAGCTTGTTGAATGTGAAGAGTGTTGGACCAAAACGTTAGTTGACACGTTTGCAGGCATCTTTCTAAAAATGCAAGAAAATCATCTTGATTGTCACAGATCACTGTTTTTTTCCCTTTTTTTGGCTCTCTCTTTCCCTATCTCTCTCTCTCTCTCTCTCTCCCTCTCTCTCTCTCTCTTAATAGTCTTCCTCATACATCATCTTCAGCTGCCTCACAAGGAAGGTGTTTTTTTGTTTCATTACCGGTTCCGAACTCGTTTTTCCTACGCACCAGTTTTGCTGCTGCAGTATGCTACGATTACATGCGTTATGTGGCCTCTAAATTTTTCCCTTCGCAAAACGATTCCTTTCTTTGTTCTGGATAATAATAATAATAATAACAATTATTATTATTATTATTATTATTATTATTAGCGATAATAACAATTGGAGCCATTCGGTTCACGTGCAAAGATGCAGCAAGGGTAGTAATGCAAAATGCATATGCGTGGCTCCCTCGCATCCCCTCTTCCTCACCCCACCCATCTCCTTTTACCTTACTGGTCGAATTATGTCACTTATGCTCTTCTCTTTAATGCTACGGGGCAAGAAAATAAACAGAACAAAAACCTGGCGAATCATATTGTCCATTAGTATGAGTGTTTCTAAATTATCGTCAACAGCACTGTCCCAGCATTGTATTCTTATTGACAGTCTAATAAAACCTCGGCATTATTCATCTCGTGCGTCTTGCGCATTCTTTTTCTATGCACTTGACGTATTTTATTGCCAGTAAAGCTATTGCTGGTTTTAGGAGTGACATTCGTCGTTACTGGATGCCGGATTCGACGGGTCGCGAATGCTATGAATGTCAAGAGCGCTTCACCACCTTTCGCCGCCGTCATCATTGTCGCCTTTGCGGACAGATATTTTGCTCTAAATGTTGCAGCACACAAGTGCCTGGTGCACTTCTTGGTATGTGCTCTTGCTTTGAGTCGTTTTTTTTTTCTAAATCGACTGTTTGATAAGATAGATGTAGATAGCTTTCCCAGTTTTCGGAGATTTGTACATCATTTGCTCGATAAATGAGACTACTGTGAGTTAATCAGATATAGAAGTATTCACATTTCCTCGTACCCTTTCTTCTTGTTCTCTTTTTTTTAACATCGCAGTTTGCATATATCGGCTGCGTGTTGCGTTTAATGTGCCTCAGTTTGGCGTCTTTGCGATGGAGGGAGGTGGGTAGTTGTATTCATCGTAATGATGAGCAATGTAAATTAAAACTGTTAGGAAACATGTCTAGTTTTTAAGGCTAAATTTACGTACAGTGAAAGCTGGGGTCGGCATTCGTTAATGGTTTTGTGATACATTGTTGCCTTTTCTTTTGCCTTGTCTTTTGTTCATTCTGTGATGTGGCGCATACTCTGCTCACATGAAATGCTTGAGATTTTTAGACGTTCCAAAAATTTTGCTTGACATCTTAAGACATTCCAAAAATTTTTGCTTGACATTTTAAGACATTCCAAAAATTTTGCTTGACATTTTTGAACATTCCAAAGATTTTGCTTGATATTTTAAGACATTCCAAAAACTTTGCTTGACATTTTTACGCATTCCAAAAATTTTGCTTGACATTTTAAGACATTCCAAAAATTTTGCTTGACATTTTTGAACATTCCAAAGATTTTGCTCGACATTTTTAGACATTCCAAAAACTTTGCTTGACATTATTACGCATTCCAAAATTTTGCTTGACATTTTAAGACATTCCAAAAATTTTGCTTGGCATTTTTGGACATTCCAAATATTTCGCTTGACATTTTTAGACATTCCAAAAATTTATGTTCAGTTTGTGACGGAGGTTTACACAGAGCGAATATTCGGCAAATATTCTTGCGTATTCTTACACCCTCACTGCTTAACTGTATGTGGTGAACCGGAAGTATATCGGAAACCGTTCAGTGCTATACCCCTGCCACATTGGAATGGTTTTTATTGAATTATATAGTACAAGTAAGCAGATAAGTGAATTGCAGTCGGCGTTACACGATTTGTACGTTTGATCCGATAATGGCAAGTGATATTGTTGATTAAGAGTTATATTAAAACGTCAATCATTTTGCAGGCTACATGGGTGACCTTCGTTTATGTGCGTATTGTGCGCGTATCGTGATGTCGTATTTGCCGCACGTTGAGTCGACGTCGGACACCACGAAGTCACCATCCGTTGAGGATAATGTCGCTAGAAAATCCAACAGCGACGCACTCATCTCAACCGTTTCTGCAGGTAAGATACTTTATAACCCATGATTGTGATCCTAAGTATGCATTCTAATCGTATCACTCAACAAAGCAGGCATTCTGTGAATCCCTTCCGCTTAATTTTTTTGAAACATTTGCGGTGGCTGGTTGGTGTTGTTAATTGGTTTACGGCAGGCGAATTGCCAAGTAAGTGCAAGTAGGTATTTTACGATCGAAGTTGACTGTAAAGTGGCTGGTCACTTTGTCCGTCCTTCCCTGACGAAGATACAAGAGGGATGTCCTAGAGAGGGATTCTGCCCGTATTTTACGTGAGGGCATCCATCGAGCCCATTCACTGAAAAAGTACTCTTTCGGCGAGCGAAAAAGGCGAACATTGCTTGCTTCGAAATCACTGTTTTAACTTTAAATAGCTTGTTTGTTTCGAAATCACTGTTTTAACTTCAAATCAGTTAACCTATTCAATTTTGAAGCCGTCATTTTCCTCTGAACGGCGTGTAACCTTGATGCTGAAGTTTGTTTCCGGAAGTAGAATATATTTTTGGTTACTTTGTTTCCATCCAATCACTTTCGTTGGTGCAGTAGGCCGAATTTACGGCTGTAGTCCAGCTTGTGGCAATGCTTTTTCACTCGATGTCCTAATCGACATGCCAGGGTAAATTTTCAGGAGCGATGATGTGGGAGGCGCCGACACCCTCAGTGGTACTGGACCCAGTGCCTGCTGGTTCAACCGCAACGTTGAATGTGGAAAAGTCAGCGAGCTTGCCCCAACCACCCTCTCTACTTTCTGTTAGCGACCTGGCCATACAACATGAACGGGGCAGGTCTTCGCCTGTCGCTGCGACGGCGAGCGGTGGAGTGAATCGGTTTTGTTTGGGAGTAGACGATAGTGAACCAGAATGGGTGCGAAGCATCGAAATGACTAATGACCCTGGAAGGCGTAACGAATCTTTCGCTGTGAGTTTTCTTTTTTCGTAACTGTTTGTTGTTTTTTTTTCATCTTCATATAGCACAAATGGAAGCGTGCATTTACAAGTGGCACGGATCAAGACATGGATAGGCGTATGGATTGTTGTGGTGCACTAGGTGGATGTGGATATGATAGGACGTGTAGATTGCAGTAGAGGTTGCGTTTATGTATAGATAAGGCGAACAAGGGGAGGGGAAGAGAGCGAAACCAGATCTAAAGAGCTCGACAGTTAAACTGCGTCAAATGTCATCGAGGAATGGGTATGGTCAGAATTACAAATCGTAAAGTGTAATTCAGAGTTCAGAGCCTGCAGTGCAATCTTGTTTTCAGATTAATATATTTAATTGCAGAAAGTAGACGATTTGAACTCGTCACGATCGTTCTGTTTTCTGGACGGTATTTGTGATGATCGATTGAGTGGCACAGTGAGCAGTGAAGATATTTCTATTGGGAACAAAGCGTCCTCTCATCCGAAATTTGATATCAGTGAGAGTCCGCCTATCGGAGCTGATCTCGAGAAGTCTTTCGAAGAACAAGCAAAGAAATTGTTGCTCTATCTTTTCGAACGTGAACTACTTGACCCCGCATTGTAAGTAACACCACATTTTGCATTTAATATGCAAGATTTTCATAAATCAATCAGATGCTGTTATATTCTAATTTTTAAATCGCTTTGAAATGAAGAAAGTTGCCCCATCGACGAATGGCTGCCGATTACATATCTCTGATGACTGTTCGACCCTAGAGATTCTAATCTAGCAGACCGAAGTGATCAGATAACCCTTTTTTTTGTTCGTTCTTTTTTTAAATTTTGATTCCATTATGTGAATCTCTTTCTGATTTATCAAAATAGACGTTGACTGAGTTCAAAGTTTGCTGTTTTCGGTGGTGGGATGTCATTTGGCCAACTAGTCGTCGAGTGGCTTCGATGGTGAAAGTGGATGTTGAAGGACGCAAAGATCACATCAACATACTCAAATACATACACGTCAAGAAGCTGTGCGTTGACGAAGAGCCCTCAGCAACCGTAAGCGTATTTTTTTGTTTCACATGTTTCGTCATTGCTTCAAAATTTTTAAATTGTCTGCTTTTTTTAAATGTTATTAAAAAGGGGAAGGAATACTCAATGAATTACTGTCAGATATGCAGTGCTTAAGTGCTTAAAACAAATCCCATTAGGTAGTGTTCGGGCTTTTCAGTCGAAAGGGGAGGGGGAACCATAATCGGGAATGGAAAGGTCAGGGAAATCCTTTCGTAATCCCCCAACTTTAAAACGATAGCTTGAGAGAATTTCGACGGAGGGGGTGAACAGGAAAATAAGGATTGGAAGAGGACGACCCGGAAAGCGTGAGCATTTGGCGGAGGGTGGATATCGTGCAGCTTTTGGTGAAAGAAGTTGTAGTGATAACATTAATATTCGTATGCGATACGAATGTTAAGGACTTGTTATTATTATTATTGTTATTATTATTATTTATTGTTTATTATTTATTATTAACTAAATTATTGATCATTAGTTATTATTATTATTACTATTGTTATTATTACTGTTATTGTTATTATCATTAATATTGTTGTTATTGTTATTGTTATTATTATTATTATTATAGGTGGTTGAAGGAGTGGTATGCAGCAAGAGCGTTATACACAGCTCAATGCCGAGATACATTCAGAACGCGGCAATAATGGCACTTGCGGGAAGTGTTGAATACGAACGTGTTGCTGGCAAATTGTCTTCTATCGATGCGATCATCGCACAGGTTTTTTATATTGTTATCGTTTGAGGTCGAAATGTAAGCAATAATGATGAAATGAATGAGCGTTGCAGTCGTTCTCTAAAGAAAACTCGTTCTTTGAATTTGTTTTCTGTTTCGATCTACCAGTAAAACCAGACAACCATATAGGTACTTACATAGGTACTTACGTATAGGAGCGAAATATCGAGAAAAATCATATTCGCCAAGCATTTTTTTCTTCGATCGCCTGAACCTAGGACCGAATGTCTTTTGAGAAACATATTTTTTGCTTTGCCAAAAAGCAATCATGCTTGATAACGATAAGATGTGGCTTTCTTACGGAGAATGATTTGAGTGAAGCATCGCTGTGATTGTTCACTTGGGAGAATGAAAGGTTTGTTAGTCACTAAAATGCACTTGATGGCTGCGTCTAACGGTATAATTCGTATGCAGACATGTACTTCGTAAGCAGTATGTACGTAGCTTTAGAACTGCTGGAACAATGAAAACGTACTTTTAGTTAGCCACAGACATATTTAGTTGCATCCCACATCTCCTTACATACATCCCACAAAAAGTATCCATGTAAAATGGTTTAAATCGGCCTTTTTATATCGCTAATTCGAGCCAATCTTTGGAAAATCGTTCTCCGAAGTGAGGGCGATGCGTCGCTCAGGTCAATTTTCGTAAGGTAGCAGTTGCTGAAAATGAACGTCTTCTTGATGTTATAAAGCGGTTTAATATTAAGCTTTCGTGTTAATCAAGCTTGTCAATTAATTATTATTTCTTTCCCAAAGAAAGAGGATGTTTATTCTTAAAAATGTTCAATCCTAAATGATCCAAGAAAAATTTAGCATCGCTGTTTCGATCTCATCCAAGTGAAGGAAGGCGGAAAGGATGGTTCTTTGAAGAAGCTTTTTTTCCAAAGTGTTTAGTATTTTTTTTTTTACGTCGTACGGCAAGCTTCATTATAGGAGAGTGACTACCTTTCGAAACAAGTAGAGAGAATACTTGCACAGCGACCGTCGGTAGTACTTGTGGAGCAGAACGTGGCTCGCTTAGCAGTTGATCTGCTGCTGAACGCAGGTGTAACGCTCGTATCAAACATCAAAACGCAAGTATTGCATAGAGTGGCAAGAAGTACACGTGCCGACGTTATGCCGTCGCTCGACGCACGACTTTTGCAGCAGAAAATTGGATTCTGTCCCACTTTCTCGCAGCAAAAAGTATACTTGGCGAATGGAAAGAGCAAAAATCTTTTGGTATGAAGCATTATATCGATATTCTAGTTATATAGTTATTTCAATTGTACTGTAAGCTGAAAAATTAGTGAACGATGTTATAGACGATTAGTCTTCCACCCGTTCCTTTCCATCATCGATAGGGAAGTGTTGAATCGATCTCTGCTGGGTTTACCCATTCATCACTGCTAAAAGTTTTCTTCCTCTCCTGCTAACTCTTTTCTCCCTACATTGTTTTTGGGCGTCGACGAACATCTGCTTTTTTTCTAAGAGCAGAAAGTTCCGTCGTCAGTTATTCTTCTGAATGTAACTTTCGTTATATAAGCTGCGTTTTTCTTCCTGACGTTTTTTTCTCCATTCCCATATATTTCCTTAGCTTATTGCGAAATGTGTTTGATGGTTTTCTAAACACTATATAATGCTTGCATTATTTATTTGGCCATATTTTACATTTTATCTTTTTTTTTGCCTTGTGAAGGATCGGAAAAGAGGCTTCGGTTAGGCGTAGTTTTGAAATAGTTTTGGGCGTCGACGAACATCTGCTAGCTGATCTGCTAGTGATCTGCTAGCTACTTCAATTTGAAGTTGCCTTCCATCGGATCGGGCACTTTCTCCCCTCAGTGCCATTCTAGTGAGCGTCTGCCGTTTCGCATTCTGTGGCATCAGGTTATAGATCACCGTCCAACCCCAGTGTATTTTTGAGGTGTTTTCGGAGTGCGCACCGGATTTGGGTTGTTCAGTGGTACTAAGGGGTAGATCGATGCGGGAGCTACGCGCAGCGAAACGAGTTTTACGCTATATTGTGCTCGCTCTCTATTCATGTAATCTTGAGCTGGAGTTGCTGACCATATTCGGTGCATCGGTTAAAGGACGATCACCTGATTGTTTGGTGTGCTCATTGAATGCCGATGAAGCAGATCCCGATCCGGTATTTTTTTTTAAATGAAATTTCATTTGAAACACTAGCGGGAGAAAGTAAAGGAAACCTTTGGCACAGCAGAATTGAAATCTCGATGTTTAGATTTTCGCTCTGCGCTGTTATCGAGTAGGCCAAGTGAGAAAAGTTTATTTATCTGACTACTGCTTCATCCCCGTAAAAGCTGCACGAAATGGATTTGAGTTATATTAGTGGATTGGGCGTTTTCCAGTTGCTCTTTTATGCTATATGACGTAAGGAACGAAGTATATGTTGATGTCGAAACGTTGACTTCGTAAAACGGCGAAGTAATTGCGTAGTATTTAGCCGTTGCAAAAATTTGTACAGTTTTCACCTGGCAATTTTTGTTTTGAAAGTTTTTTTTAAAGACCAGTCGTTTTACTAAGCTCTCAGTATTCATTGGAGTGATATGTTCAATAAATTATGTTGTGCGGTTAACAAGCATTTCCTCGTTAGTAGGCCGATTAGAGTGTTCATGCCTTCAAATCATTTATTTTCGTAATTACAGGAAAGTTTCATGCATCGCCTAAAAGAGTGCACATTGTCCGCATCTCCGCTTATCAATTTCGGGGTACCATTCTTGGAAACGGCAAAAGGACGACGTTGCGTTCTCAGGCCATACTTTAAACATCCTCTTTATCGATTTTCAACCAAAGCTGATTTCGAGAACGCGAGGTATGGTTTTGAAGGTGACTAACAAAGACAACCACGTTCTATTCACTGAGTGCTGGCGTGGGGGACTAGCTGAAATAAAAAGCTGTCACAGTATCGGAATAAGAATATTATAAACCTTTCATTGTTGTAAATTTGACGCGTGTTGTAGTGGACCGTTTATGTCACGCTAGTGAAGTTTTTCCAGTTTGACTTTGGGGTAAATAGATAGCTTTGCAGAAAATTTTTGGAGGGGGAGAACAGTGGAACTAGAAAGCTTAGATATTACGGAAGCACTGGCATCAGTACTATTTGTAGCTTATTGTTTGATTTTTGGAGTGCCTAATCATGTTTTCGCTTACAATTACGAAATTGTTGAAAATCCTATTGCAGTTTTTTTGTCACGTCTGAGCGATTTTTTTCTGGTGAGCTAGGGACTCCTTGCGAGTGAGCTAATTGAGTGCACTAGTTACGATGATCAAGGGGTCAGTCATTCAATGATCATGGATGGTATTTGCTATCGTTTTATGATATTGCAGAAAGCGATTGGAAAATGAAGAGGAAGAAAATGAATCAGAGAATGATAAGGATGCAGAAGAGGCAGGTGATAAGCTGCACCCTTTTATTTGTGACAGCGAGTTAAGGGAAGTCAACGAAGATGAACTTGCTTCGTTCAGAGCTACGTCTGGACTCATTTTCCGCAAGCGTGTCTCTGAAGCGTCCAAAAAGACGCGTCGAAAGTAAGCCACTTTTTCTTTTGTTTTTTCTGACGTACTTAAGGCAAGCCATGCATTTTTGCGATGTTGTAAACTCGATGGTTTGGACCGATCTTTTTTGCATAAGTCGATAATATTAACCTTTTTGGTACTTGTATGCCAATAGTCATCTAGGTTGCGTTTCTGCTGGCAAATACTTACTCGTAAGACGTATTTCCCATTGGCTGCACTAACCCACCCAACATGACACTACTGAGGTGGACTGGGATTCCCCTTTCAAACCTGAGGCAGCTATCAGGCGTGACTTGCTAATCACTTCACTTTCCATTCTACTATCTATCTATATTTGGCTGTTTATTTTTTTTATTTTGTTTGCACTTTGCAATTTCACATATTTATCGAATTTTTTCTGTTTTTTTGACAGTCTGTTTCGTGATATGTTCAATACAATCTTATAGTTGTTATAAGCAGCGCAAAGATTCTTTTCATAGCATTTTATTTGCACAAAACTTACGCTGTTATCAGTTTATCGATTTTTCGGAATATATATCTAGTCTGAAAAAGTGATTGGCAATTCTCCAATGAAAATATGATTTCTAATAAACTACTCCCTCTCTTTTTTAAAAATATTTTAGGCGTTAGATCACGTTCCAAAGTTTATTAATAATAATGCCAGTAATAATGATGCTCTAGAGCCTTAAGCATTTTAAGGCATTAAATGATTTTAACGTCAATGGGAATCATCAATTTCCAGAGAAAGTGAATTCGAAGCGTGCTATGGTTTATATTTCTGTTTTGATTTCACTAATTGCGTTTTTTTTTTTTTTTTGGTTCAAGCATTCTCCCGTTCAAATTAATTTTCACTCAGGGATTTCGACGGAGATGAAATGAGATATTTAGTTCTAGTTTCGACTAAATTTGAATATTTAGAAGTGAGAAGAGTTTGAATGTTTTCAACTGGCATGAGGATGTTCTCGATCCGTTTATTCACCAACGGATCGCAGTCCTCTTCGGTTCCTTCTCGACCAAGTCTCCAAATGCGCCGTTCTTCTGTGTACGGCCATGGGTTGTGCAAATGGAGCTCTACGGTAATAACGACATGTGCCTCGGCGATTTCCTCAAAAAGTTGGTCTTTTTTATTTTTACTTGTTTAGATGTGGGTCATCGCCGATCACGGCGGAAGTTCGGCGGGAGGGGGGGAGGAGAGAAAGGGGAGGTGGGAGAGGGGAAGGAGCATTGCTTATGTGTTTATGACCAGTTTTGGGTGATAAAAGACTGTAAAGTGTCTGGAATGAACTGAACCATGAACGGCGCGTTTCCGTTTAAGAACCAATTGATGTTAGATTGAAATCACTGAAATATTTTCATGCTAAATGTTTTTGGAAATGCTCTCGAAAGCATTAGTTTATCTATAGTAATCTTTATACTGGTGTTCTAATGAGTGGTTAATGAGTTAAGGTTTTGTTTCAACAAGGATTATCAGTGTCCGTCGACCAGCTGCGACGTTCCGATGCTGGACCATTCACGCAAGATGGTCTATCGCAAAGTGTGTATTGAAATCGCAACGCAGAACTGTTTACAGCCGATTGACGATGGCTCTACAGTGTCGCTGTCTCTTGCGGAACAGACTGGTGCGGTCATAGCGTGGCACTATTGCCCGAAGTTTGTTTTTTATTTGTTGCTCTTTATTTATCAAACTATGCACTTTATCGTTTGTTTTCTTTTCCTTCTGTTTTATTTTTTAAACGGAATTAGTTTAAAAGAAGAAAAATGATGCAATTAGTAGTGGGCAGTGGGTGAAATGCATATTGTCGTCGCCTACGGTAAAGAAAAGGAGGGTGAGGGTAGAGATAGATGTCCTAATATATTAATCATTGTGAGCTCCATGAATTGCAACCCTTTATACTTACGCTTCTGCATCCTCCCTTCGCTGAGCTGGGTCGTATTGTTTCTTCGAGAGTTTTCCGTTCAGTGCTTATTGCAAAGCGGCGATACAATAACGTGGTGGTGCAGTTTAGGCAACTGGTTCTGAGTTGAAGGGTTGTTGATTTTTATCCCTTTTAATTGCGGTCTTTCCAGCGCATATGGTTTCGCAGTTGCTGCAGATGCCCAGATTTGGCAGTGCCTTATATTTGCCTCTCCGTTCAGCTTGTCGTTATAAGACGAAATTTATTGTTATTAGTAAACATATTCTCTCGTTGCATTCAGCGCTGTCTTTTATGCTTTTTTTACAAATTTTCGCAAAAGCGCATCGTGCGGCCGTAACTTTATTGTGTACTTGAATATGCGGCATATTTTCATGATGCAGTTATCATAAAAGATGTGCAAGATTTTCGGGCTAGGTTGTTGAGAGCTAATGCTGATTGCAGTTGCAAGGCGTCGTCAGGTGCGGTGCCACTAAACGACTCGATGTTGAATCTCAGTTTCGCGAGGTTTCTGGATTACTTGGCGAATGGGATGTTTGCCACATGCAGTATTGTTTCTTCGAGAGTTTTCCGTTCAGTGCTTATTGCAAAGCGGCGATACAATAACGTGGTGGTGCAGTTTAGGCAACTGGTTCTGAGTTGAAGGGTTGTTGATTTTTATCCCTTTTAATTGCGGTCTTTCCAGCGCATATGGTTTCGCAGTTGCTGCAGATGCCCAGATTTGGCAGTGCCTTATATTTGCCTCTCCGTTCAGCTTGTCGTTATAAGACGAAATTTATTGTTATTAGTAAACATATTCTCTCGTTGCATTCAGCGCTGTCTTTTATGCTTTTTTTACAAATTTTCGCAAAAGCGCATCGTGCGGCCGTAACTTTATTGTGTACTTGAATATGCGGCATATTTTCATGATGCAGTTATCATAAAAGATGTGCAAGATTTTCGGGCTAGGTTGTTGAGAGCTAATGCTGATTGCAGTTGCAAGGCGTCGTCAGGTGCGGTGCCACTAAACGACTCGATGTTGAATCTCAGTTTCGCGAGGTTTCTGGATTACTTGGCGAATGGGATGTTTGCCACATGCAGTGTTGCCTCTTTCAGCAAGGTTTGTTTTTTATTCTCTCATTTCAGATTTGTTAATAGAAATTTTGCTGGTTCATAGAAGTTTTGACGATGTTATAGTTCTATCGCGCGAGTGGCCTGAGTGGGAGATATAGGCAGCGATCGGCTATTTGAAGTCAAACCATAATAACGGCATTCAGTCTGTTTTCCTAGAGTACAGTGATGTTATAGGGGTTATTTTTGAAGGCGCAAAAGCTCGGCTGTCTGACTCACGATTGTATGTATCAAATGATGAATGTGATCACTTGAAAGTATTTTGCTTTTTATGTCGTTATAACATGTTATCTTAAGCATTCTATCAAGAACTGTTTATATGTTGTTCACTGTCTCTAGGGAATGAAGGGGACAGAAAATTTATTGAAGAGTATGTGTGTAACATGCTGTTTGCCGTAATATGCTGTTTTGTGGCATAGACGATACGATTGTATAAGTTTAAGGAATGCACTCATTGCGCTTTCCACCAGCATGATCACTATTTTGCACTGAACAATTATGTCGCTTGTTTCAAAGTCCATCCGGTTCGTTTGATTTATTGGTTGTTTATATCTGTGATATCTACTGTGCTGTCTTGCTGTTATCAGTCATAAGCACTGTCAGAAGAAAGAGAAGAGAAGCGATCAAATCTTCCCTCTTCCTCGGTCGTTCAATCTCCCCCCCCCCTCCGCTCG
>JPKZ01000442.1:84042-96236 GCA_000803305.1 Toxocara canis
TTTTTGTACTAGCTAATTCTATGTAACTAGGTTGTGCACGTTGCGGTACGTTCTAAATAGTCATCGAAGGGACGCTTATCATCCCATTCGGTCCCACATGGATGTCCTGAATCGTTCGTTCTCATGGCCTTCATATTGGCTACTTCGTGAGTATTATCGGAAATACTTGATGCACGCAACATTTGTTATTGCGCTGCAACAGACGGTAAGATGTTTGCGATGGTTGGGCCTCCGCGGTTGTGGTCGCGCGGATGCAAAGAAAACAATCGATCGAGATGCGACCCCAGCGATAGGCCAAGATTGGCTTGCGCTTTCGTTTTGGGTTGGGGTTGGTTGCTGGTAAAAATGTTTTAAGGTGGGGCGTTTTTTCTTTTTGGGACTTTTCATCAGGAGGGTTCAGGGTTCTAATGCATCAAAGCGTGAAAGCGTGAGTTGAAATGCTGGTGAGTGGCCTGGACTGCAAAGTTTTTTTTCATGATGTCGTCTATTCTTTCTAGATAAGAGGATGCAAAAAAAAAAGGGGGGGGGGGAGAAGGAATAGTCGAGTAATTTTAGATTTTTTTCACATTTGAAGTATCGCATAGAAAGTTGCTGCTTTAAACTCAGATTTGAATTGGGTTAGGATCAGAATCTAGAGAAGCAATGCGTTGCTCAAACTTCTGGTGTAGTCGTCGTACATAATTTTGCTAGGAAAAGGTAAGGGCGTGTTAGTGTTGTTGCTCTAAGCGTAAAGTGTCTAAGGAGCAGATAAAGGCAGTTGTTCTTCTTTTTTTTACAGGTCCTTGTGTGCGATTGAAAATCTTATTTCAGTTTCATTTTTAAGAAATCTTCAAAAACTGATTCCATGTGTTGAATTGTACGATGTAACATCAGATGATGACTGTCTCGAGGTTGGACACTAGTATTCAGTTAATGCAGTCTATCTTGTAACGTAGAAAAGCGTTTAGTTAATGGCGTGAAGACGATGTGCTGGTGAATGGCTTGTTTGGTGTGGGAAGTTAATTGATTTCGGTTTTTTAATAGTGGAGATCACCTGGTTTTGACAATAGAAAGTCATATGTTTTATGTAAATAAAAAAAAAAGAAAAAAAAAAAAAAGGGGGGGGGGGGAGAAGGAATAGTCGAGTAATTTTAGATTTTTTTCACATTTGAAGTATCGCATAGAAAGTTGCTGCTTTAAACTCAGATTTGAATTGGGTTAGGATCAGAATCTAGAGAAGCAATGCGTTGCTCAAACTTCTGGTGTAGTCGTCGTACATAATTTTGCTAGGAAAAGGTAAGGGCGTGTTAGTGTTGTTGCTCTAAGCGTAAAGTGTCTAAGGAGCAGATAAAGGCAGTTGTTCTTCTTTTTTTTACAGGTCCTTGTGTGCGATTGAAAATCTTATTTCAGTTTCATTTTTAAGAAATCTTCAAAAACTGATTCCATGTGTTGAATTGTACGATGTAACATCAGATGATGACTGTCTCGAGGTTGGACACTAGTATTCAGTTAATGCAGTCTATCTTGTAACGTAGAAAAGCGTTTAGTTAATGGCGTGAAGACGATGTGCTGGTGAATGGCTTGTTTGGTGTGGGAAGTTAATTGATTTCGGTTTTTTAATAGTGGAGATCACCTGGTTTTGACAATAGAAAGTCATATGTTTTATGTAAAAGTTTGCTTTTTCTAATGATCGATTCGAGTAAACGTGAAGTATGTGAGGAATATTACGTCCGGTTTGTTTTTGTTGTTCGCCAGCACATCGTCGTTGTTGAAATTTTAATGAAGTATTTTTGCCCAAATGTTTATTTCAAGTTAAGAGTTTGATGCATACAGATAGTTGTGTAGGGTGTGCGATCGGGGGGGAGAGTCTTGCGTATCATGTTAGCATATCGCCGATGGTCCTGTCGCTGTAGCAGATGCGCAGAGTTTGTCCTAACATATTCCCGACAAGGTATCCATCGCTTTAGGGTCGTTGTTTCAAATAGCTTGTCGTTGTGTACTATTGGTGGGGAAATGACTTTGTTTGTATCGTTTTGTTTCAGGATAAAGAAACATAATGGATCGATTGAGGAGGAGAAAGGTTTGCATTTTATGATTTCGTTCATTTCACCTATTTTATTATGCGTTTTAACGATTATGCATGATTTAGGCTGTTTCGATGTCATTTTGTTAGGCGATTTTATGAAAATGCCCGGTCATGGTTATTGATTGACATTTGGTGGGTGGTCGTTTAGATTACACGATGCCAGCTGCGTACGTTATCGGACGTTTAGTACAAATGAAGGTTTGCTTTGGCGCTCCGCCTTGACTCATTATAGTCTCTGATACGGGCTGCATTTAAAGGATACCGGCAAAATAATAAGTAGTGATAGTATATGATAACTAAACTCTGACGGCTGTCATAGAACGATGTATGGATTTGAGAAAACAAGCAGAGGCGCCGATTGATTTGAACGAATAGTTGATTGCTACGTTCGGTGATGAAAGCCAAGCTGTGCACATAGCATGGCTTCATTCGGGAGTGGCAGGCATTAAAGGAAAGAAACACAACGTAATATTTGCTGTCATCGAGGGGCAAAAGTGCTGCTCATTGTCGAATAGAAGGTTAATTCGGGCAACTTGTGGCAACGAAAGTTGATACCTAAAGTGGTAACTGTTTGTTGTTCACAGTAAGAATGTTCAACCGCACGCCAGCCGGTAGATGTAATTTGCCTATGGCGTGATATTACACAACGATACCGGGGCTTGTGATGATTTCATCTAGCGATGTGGTCGTTTGTAGTTGGGAGCCCAGGTGTTACACTGAGAACACTGCGTCTTAGGTGACCGCAATGTTATGTTACTTATTCGGCATGTGTCGATTCGGCACCGCATTGTGTGTCTGCCTATATATCGTTATGGCTACTATGACTGCTTTGCTACAATCATCAATTTCTTTCTAAATGTGCATCTCGAAGAGCGCGTTAGATTAATCTCTAGAAACAGTAACCATAGCCGCAGGTTTTTGCTGTTTTCCTCTCTCATTTTCATTTAAAAAATGGTTAACTTTCAGAAGGAAGATGAAGAGGCCGAATTGACAAAGGCCTATGAGCAGTTTCGAGAAACTTTTGAAGAAGGAGGTACTGTAGCTGGAGGGAAGTCATTTGTGCGGGGTGCGGTCGTGAATGCGAATCGGGTGGTGCAAGGTTGGTTTACTTTGCTTGACACATTTCACATTTTGATTGGACGTCTTTCTCTTAAGCGATTGAGTACTTCGAAGAAGAAGTTGCGTTTATCGCACGTTTCTCCACGTTACTATCCAAACTCATGATGCGGATCTGTGCAAGTTTGTGGCTAAGTTCAAGTCCGCATTGACGTTTTTGCGAATTTTTGGCGTCATATGGATTCAGATTTGTGCAGTTATATTGTGAGGATGCCAGACTGCTAGGAGCGTGAGTACAACAGGGAGAAAGAGTAAGGGGTGTTTCGATGTCATTTTGTTAGGCGATTTTATGAAAATGCCCGGTCATGGTTATTGATTGACATTTGGTGGGTGGTCGTTTAGATTACACGATGCCAGCTGCGTACGTTATCGGACGTTTAGTACAAATGAAGGTTTGCTTTGGCGCTCCGCCTTGACTCATTATAGTCTCTGATACGGGCTGCATTTAAAGGATACCGGCAAAATAATAAGTAGTGATAGTATATGATAACTAAACTCTGACGGCTGTCATAGAACGATGTATGGATTTGAGAAAACAAGCAGAGGCGCCGATTGATTTGAACGAATAGTTGATTGCTACGTTCGGTGATGAAAGCCAAGCTGTGCACATAGCATGGCTTCATTCGGGAGTGGCAGGCATTAAAGGAAAGAAACACAACGTAATATTTGCTGTCATCGAGGGGCAAAAGTGCTGCTCATTGTCGAATAGAAGGTTAATTCGGGCAACTTGTGGCAACGAAAGTTGATACCTAAAGTGGTAACTGTTTGTTGTTCACAGTAAGAATGTTCAACCGCACGCCAGCCGGTAGATGTAATTTGCCTATGGCGTGATATTACACAACGATACCGGGGCTTGTGATGATTTCATCTAGCGATGTGGTCGTTTGTAGTTGGGAGCCCAGGTGTTACACTGAGAACACTGCGTCTTAGGTGACCGCAATGTTATGTTACTTATTCGGCATGTGTCGATTCGGCACCGCATTGTGTGTCTGCCTATATATCGTTATGGCTACTATGACTGCTTTGCTACAATCATCAATTTCTTTCTAAATGTGCATCTCGAAGAGCGCGTTAGATTAATCTCTAGAAACAGTAACCATAGCCGCAGGTTTTTGCTGTTTTCCTCTCTCATTTTCATTTAAAAAATGGTTAACTTTCAGAAGGAAGATGAAGAGGCCGAATTGACAAAGGCCTATGAGCAGTTTCGAGAAACTTTTGAAGAAGGAGGTACTGTAGCTGGAGGGAAGTCATTTGTGCGGGGTGCGGTCGTGAATGCGAATCGGGTGGTGCAAGGTTGGTTTACTTTGCTTGACACATTTCACATTTTGATTGGACGTCTTTCTCTTAAGCGATTGAGTACTTCGAAGAAGAAGTTGCGTTTATCGCACGTTTCTCCACGTTACTATCCAAACTCATGATGCGGATCTGTGCAAGTTTGTGGCTAAGTTCAAGTCCGCATTGACGTTTTTGCGAATTTTTGGCGTCATATGGATTCAGATTTGTGCAGTTATATTGTGAGGATGCCAGACTGCTAGGAGCGTGAGTACAACAGGGAGAAAGAGTAAGGGGGGAAGGGGGCAGGTTACGCCACTACAGTTTCTTTAGAGAGATCCAGAGACTAAGTTGGTTGGTATGACTGGCAAAGGTGCATCAGAATGCAACATAATGGGTGAGCGTACACCCTTCCTCCATCAGTCCGATCATCGGCTTCACCAACATCCCAGCCAAAATTGCTTCGCAGTCTTTTTCCGACTCGCATTGAAGTGATGATATGTTTAGTTTCGTACAGTCATTTCCGCTCATTTCATCTATCTTTTCCCCTCCGCGGTTGTGAAAAGAGTTTGACCGTTTGACGTTATTACAGCGAATTTATTTGTTTTTTGTTGGAGTTGTTTTTGGTCTGTGTCATGGGACAGTTTATCTAATAAGGGATGATACATGCCGACTCGAGTGTTCATCTTCGTTTAGAGTCACCTCGTCAGTTCCTCTTCGGAATAGGGATTTAAGGTTGTAGCGTGTTTTTCAGAGTCGAATGGTGACAACCCGTTATACAAGCCGAAGGTGGAGTTGACAAAGAAACCACTCATGGGTAGTTCTTTCGAGCAAGCCAAGAAGTTGGCAGAGGAGAAGGCACGCAAGATGATGGAAGAGGCTCGCAAGACCAATCCTGTTATCACACAACGACCCCCTCGCCCTGGAAGAACTACAAGCCGAAGGTGGAGTTGACAAAGAAACCACTCATGGGTAGTTCTTTCGAGCAAGCCAAGAAGTTGGCAGAGGAGAAGGCACGCAAGATGATGGAAGAGGCTCGCAAGACCAATCCTGTTATCACACAACGACCCCCTCGCCCTGGAAGAACTCAGCAGAAGAGTCGAACGAGTAATCTCGAAGCGTTCAAGGAGGAACTGAAAAAGTTCGTTTCTCTATTATGAATTCTGGGCGGAATGCTGCAGGTCTAGCGTACAGTGCAAAATACGATATCGTTCATAAAAGCTGATCACCGTGAAGCATTTGACGAACAGTTGAAGCACATGCATGAAATTCATGTAATTTCAGCTTCCTTTTTTTAGGAAAAGGGGGTCATTTAGACGAGAGATTGTTGGGCAAGTTTTAAGTCTTCCTGTTTTCTTTTAAATAGGAAAATTGGCAAATCATAAATCAGTTAATGGTTTTGTGGGGTAACAGATTCCCACATGGCGAACCATTTGGCAAGGGGGAGGGCGGAGGAAGCGACAAAAACAGATCACCGACGTCTTCGTCGCACGGAATGGCCTGAGTGGGATGAAAACCGAACGAAGAAATGCCGTTTACAGGGGAAGAGGTCTCTTTGGAGGGAGTGGAAGGGAGAGGGGAACTGTTTTTGGAAAGGAGGTCTTGTCAAGGGCGGTCAGTCGGAATGGGTCAGGGCGAAATTTAGACCTGTTAGGAATAAGCGGAACGTCTTTTGTGCAATGGGCCGTCTTCGGCACATGATATTGAACGGATCCGGTCAGATTTGTTCCACAATTTAATTTTTTTGGAGGAGGAGGGGAAGTAGAGCGTCTGTTCAGATTGTCAGTGGCATTTTTGAGCATTTCAAGGCATACCCGATCGAATGAGCATGCTCATATTCAAAAACTTGAGACAAATTTTTATCGAAGTACGATTCCGGTCACATCGTTTGGTCGCATCCTGAGAGACACGTAACGTTAAAGTTGTACATTCCAGCAAAGCAAAGCGATCTTTGTTGAAAAATCTTCGTGTACCTTCCAAACTATGATTAGAAACGTTTATAAAATATATGTTTGATAGTATGGGATAGATTTGGGTAATGCGTCGACGGCGTGATAGCGGGAAGAAAATTTTGCGGGCTGTAATTAAAGCGAATACCTAAGTTGTTCTGGTTATAACCGCTTAAACGAGGCATCGGAAATTCGTGCTTTTTAGAGCTTAAATTGCTAAGTTTGAATCAAGATTTTTGTTTCTACAGTTCTTCCTCCCAACATTTAACTTTGAAAGGTAAGAGGGGAGTGGGGATTAATCTGACCTCCTTCTTCCTCTAGATAGCGAGCTCGATTCGACTATGGAAGCCTGCAATAATATGGCGCTCTGGATTGTTATTTTTAATTGTCGGGTTTATGTTCCTGTATTTAAGTTTGCAAGAACAACGTCAACAAAGGCGTACGTTGCGTTCGCAGATGGAGCAAATGGGTGTTGAGAAAGAGGCACTCGACCGGATTGCGCCTCTCATCGACAACCCCTACCTACACGGGAGTGGAGAGTATGACAACGATCCCAACACCACCAACATATATCTGTCTAATTTGGCGCTCGAGGTAGACTCGCATTAATTCTTTTGTTGCTTTGAAACGTTTTTTTGCCGCCTTTTCACTTTGGTCTGCGGATAATACCATGACTTCATTGCGTTGTTATCTATCTTTTTGGGAAGTTTACCAGAGTAGAGAGAGGGAAGAGGGGGACGCTAATCATCTCTGAGCACATAACTGGTCGTTCGCCACCCCTGAAGAAAAAGGAGGGTATTCAATGCAGTTGGCCACGCTCGTGACATCAATACACAAGAGCCTGGATCTGTAGCTTTTTTATTATACGCTTTAGGAAATTATCCGTACTTATGTGTGTATATGTCGGTCCGATTTTTTTAACTCGAGGAACGTCGAAATCGGTCTGCCGTTAAGGGTTTTTTAGGCTAATTAGTCACTTCATGGTAGGGAGGGGTGTGGACCCATTATGTACAATTAAGGCTATTCTTCAGCCAATCGAGCGAGTCGCAGAATCGGCAAAACGCCTATCTGTTTTTAAAACAGCTGAGAAGGACCTGAGTTGTCATTCATTTTCGCCTCGCTAATTTTCTTCGATGGTAGTTTTGAAGATAACGAGTGAATTTCGGTTACCGTAGATTTGAGGGCTGCTACAAAATAATGCCGTGAGAAACGACCGACAGTAGCAATGTTTGATGCAGCAAAAAAAATGTAGAATGCTGAGCACAGTAACACGCAAGGGTGTAGCACGGTCGCACATTCCTGTTTCGACTAAAATCTTAGTGTTGCTGAGCGCAAGACGGCAATGAGTGTTAAGGTGCAACCGCAGTATTTTTGAGTGCAGCAGGCAGCGTCTATTTAGCGCTGCCTTTCGATTGTGTGTCGTTTCGTAGTATCCGAAGTGATCACTGAGAAATAGAGAGACAATCGTTTTGTCGTTAAACGATCTTAGGCATTACTAGAAAAGAGTAAGCTGTGCCGAAAAATGCTGAACGTCTGCACATTCTTTTATTACCAATCATAACACTGAAAGAAATTGTCGTCACTAAACTGTTCATCCATATTATAATTTTTACGAAAAATGTACTGGGAGGATTCAGTTTAGGAAAGAGAGTTGATAATAAGTTATGAGATTGAGTGGCTTATGTGTGAAGCCGATGATAGCACGCTCATTCTCATTTTCAAGCTTGGTTCTAAGCAGCTAGGCAAGGTTTTGCATATTCATTTTTCTCTTTCAGATCAAAGTGGAAGACCTTTACGATACGTTTGGTACATTTGGGCCACTTGCTTCTGCAAAGATTCTTTACCCCCGAGACGATGATCGCAAAAGGGAGCGTCTTTGTGGTTTTGTTGCTTTTATGTCACGAAAGGACACCGACCGTGCGATGGCGGCTATGCAAGGAAAAATGATCAAAGGATGTCCACTGCGACTTTCACTAGCTAAACCGGTTAACATCCCACCACAGGTTCGCTGCTGTTCTTTTTTTTTCAACAGATTACTACAAAAGTCATTTATTTCCAAGTAATTGCGGCACCGCATTTCTTTTTTGAACCAGCCACAAAATTTGGCTTTTTACTAAACGTCTTTCAATGCGCTATCACTAATTTTGGTACAAAATTGAACGTTTTTGTTAGAAAGGAGCAGCATTCAACTGTTCTATTATTAATATTTTGCGTATGGCCGTTGCTTTCGCATTTTTAGTTCAAAAATCAATCACAGCTACTGCGCCATTAATAAATTCAGCTGGACGTCGGCTTGCTCATGCTAAGTGCGCATTCCATATTGGCGCTTCGGCTTTTGAGAAAATGATTTTTGGGAGGAGGTTGGGGGGGGGGGATGGGGAAGAGGGGAGGGTAGGGAGACGTGATTGAACGTGAAGACAATGAATGTTGTTATTGTGCTCGAATTCAAAGAGAATATCACGTAGTGAATGCAGTCAGCTTTAAATGTTGGCTTTCATTCTCTTGCAACACGTTTTCTGCTCGCGCCGTCTCCGAACATGTAGTCTAAACCATTGCTACTATCGACATGGGTCATACATACCTCGTAGCGACGCTTTAAAAAAAAAAACTAGCAGAATTTCCTTAGATCCAGAGGGCGGGAGTGAGTCAAGATCACCGACCAGTGGTTGACACAAGCAACGGTGATTGATTAGTCCTGAACGGCAGTGATCATTACAGTTGTCTAAAGTGGAGTGCGCTTATATCGTTCCTCTTCTATTTAGCGTTGTTGGCATGCCAGTGTTCAGAGAAAGCTAGTTCATGTGTTTAACTTAGTTTCTCTGTAGTTTATGTGAGCCATGGGTTTGCTTTATGCTCAGTGATTCGTGGAGGTCAGGCGAAACGAACGAGCTCAGCGCTGAGCACTTTTCATGCACTGTTCAAGGACTTTTAAAACATGCTTCCACCCTAACCCAACCCCCACCCCCCACACCCAGCCCCTCCTTTTCATTCGCCTCTATTCTCCAAGGCTGTTTCACGATCGATTTTGCACCTGCCGATAAACTGAGAGCATTTTTTGATGCCGAATATAAATCCCACATTTATGAAAATAATTGGGTCCAGCAAGGGCATTCATTAATGGCGATTCTTCCGGGATGGAAAATTTAATAAATGCAGCCCATCTATGTTCCGCCTGCGCTGATGGAACTGGCAATGCCCGATCCGCCGACTGGCTTACCATTCAATGCGAAACCGCGTAAAGAGGATCTGGATGCCCTACTGGAGAAGTGCCCGTTGCCACGCCTCGGAGGTATTCTGCCGGAACCGGGACGCGGCAGAGAAGAATACGACAAGGTATACGCTGACTGCACCACTTTGCTCGTTCAAAATTATAGCAAACACGAAGTAATCTGTCATTTTGATGAGACATTCAACGATTTGTGAGGAGTTAATAGCAGAGGAGAATTTGTTTTCTAATTTATTAGCGAATTTTGAAATTTCCAGCGATAATTTTTTTTTTTGAATATTATTTTTGCTTGCGGGTTCTGGTTGCTTACCACGAAAACGTTGAGTGAACTTTTCGGGTGAGTGTATTACTAGTAGTCATAATATTATACGAGGGATTAATTAGTAGGTAAGAGTATGATGTGGTGTGCACCCGATTTATACGTGTATGTTTCTGTAGATGATCAGGAACGCCGTGGTGCGCGTAGTGGTTCCTACAGAAAGGTACTTGATGATTTATTCTGCCGCTCGTGCGAAGCTCTTTGGTTTGTCATTTCTCCTCTCTCTCTCTCACATACACACACACACACTCGATTCGTCGTTATCCCATCGTCTGACGCTGGGGCCGTTGTCTACTGCCGTGGCAATTATATTTGCTACGTTGTCGTTTTTTATGCGTCGAGAGGATCAAAAAGCGTTTATTGTTGCGGTGATTAATCGAAGAGGAGGAATTTTGTTGATTATTTTAATGAAATTTATTTCGTCCAATTTTACGCGCTGCTGCAGATATTTTCGATATGGCTTGGCGTATTTTGTGTTGCTGTCTTGTTCGATGGATTTTTAGCAGAAATCAGTTAACACAAATGGCGCATGTAAAAAATGAGCACTCTTGCGAATGCATAGTTGTTTTTTTTTTCAGTGAACCGCTCCGCTTGAGGCCGGAGATGGGGAAGGGAGCATGGAGAGGGAGGGAAGGGGAAGGGGCATGTCAAAATATCACCGTAAAATTTCTGTTTTATGAAAATATAACATAATGTTGAGAAAATGTGGTGAATGTGGATGATATGCTTATATGCATTCTTCTTGAATTCGTTCAATGCTGAAATTGTTTGGATGAAGTTGCATGGCGAATAACCGGAAATTTAAATGAGATGAAATTTCACAGCTGACCAGCCGTATAGGTTTTAGACGGATTAAAAAAATGCCTGTTGTATGGACAAGAGGGGGGGGGGGGGGGGGGGGGGGGGGGGATTTTTTCAGGTGACTCGATTGCTCGTTGTGATAATCGGGCGCATAGTGCATGTTTCTTTTACCACAATTAGTGGCAGTGGGTGGTGGGAGGGGGGGGGGGGGGGGGGGGGGAGGGGAGGAGGAGAGGACAGACTCATAGTTGTATTATTCATTCATTTTATTGGGCTGTTAGCTAATTTTTAGCTGATTTTTTAATCAATATTCCACTCTTTCTACTGAGCATATTTGTGCATTTTGTGATTTACTCGAAAGAAGTTGATGATCGAATTGTGATGCATTATCTTGATGTTAAGATGTGTTAATGCTTTCTGAATTTTTTGTTCTTTTCATTTTTCAACCACCGTTGTTTTGTTGTCCGATTTATGAGAACAATTTCTAAATATCATGACCACTTTTACGCAGTGTTTCATAGTTTTTTTTTCTGCTTCGTGAAAATTTAGAGGAAAGGTGAAAAGGAAAATTCTACACGCGTGTACATAATTGGAAAGAGTCTATAGGATTCGTTATTAAATAGAGTTTACACGAATCATTATTGTTTTTTGTGTCCTAAAATCGCATAACAACAAAAAAAAACCGCCAACTGTTCTTTAAGAGCAGCTTGAGTTTTTATCATTTTCAAATATTTATTTTCTATGAAAGCAGAATATTTATTAGAAAGACGAAGAGAGAATAAGCTAATCGTTTTAGAATTTCATATAAGTATTTTCGAAAAATATGAGGAAAAAAAATATTTCAAATTCAAAATAATAAACCTATTGTCAATTCATTATTGTTTTTTGTGTTAATCGGCCTCTTTTTATCTACGAATATTTGAATAAATTAGGTGGCCAGCAGTGATGCAGTCCGTATCGACGATGCGTTTCAGAAGCCTACTGCTGGTAATCCATCGAGTGATCGAGTTTATCGTTCGAGAGGGACCGCTATTTGAGGCAATGCTCATGAGCAGAGAACGGCAAAACCCGGTTTATAGGTTGGTGACATTTTTTGCGACGTCAAAAGAGGAACGTCGACGAATGTAATCCATTGGTGGCGAACTTCGCTGTATTGGCCTATTACCTTTACTGCTTTAGGGTTTTTCAGTTTGCAGTTAGTTTGAAGCTTAAGCTGATGTGAAGAATTTACTTTTAAGAATCATGGTTTAAAGTTGAGCTTGGAGAGGGCATGATATAACAATAATATGTTATATCAATTTTACAAATAATATGACCACAAGAGGAAATGTTTTCTGGTTTGGTTCCATCCATAAAGATTTTATATTTTCATGAAAGCACTGTTTGTTTCTAGATGTGCCTCTTCGGTGCCGTTCTGAATTTCTTAAGAAAGTGTTGAGGGGATGG
>JPKZ01000442.1:100227-113204 GCA_000803305.1 Toxocara canis
CCTTATCCCATATATTCCATTGATTAAGTGAAACGTCATGTTAGCTTAGCCGTTCTGACTATAGCGTGCAAATTGCGCCAAAATTTGAACGTTTTAGAGGAGGAGCGTAGATTTCCAGATTAGTGCTGTTTTGGATTGTCCTTTTTTCGTCACAGCTGAATTGTGATTTGCGGATTCCTCATGAGGTGGCGACTCTAGTAATGTGCTGCAAGCAGCCGCACTTCGCCTATGTTTAACTGTTTAACTGAACTGAATGCTAATCGGCCAGACTGTGCTAGAAAGTGACATCTTTGGTTGAGATGTTGGTCGTTTCAAGGAGCGAACCTATGACCGATCAAATGACGGGCATACTAAACCATTCAGTCACCGAGCTTTATTGAACAAGAAGTATTTGCTTGAAAATCGGCGGTTTCAGATTCCTCTTCGACAACCACCACCCAGCGCATGTCTATTATCGATGGAAACTGTATTCAATTCTGCAAGGTGACTCGCCACATTCTTGGCGTATGAAGCGATTTCGATTGTTCGATGAGGGCAGCTGGTGGGAGCCTCCACCTCCGAATGTGGTCGGTGAAATGCCCGAATGTCTCTATCATACAGCCTACACGGGACCGGAAGGACCAGCCAAGGAAACGGTAGCTTTTATTGGGAACTGTCGCTTTTTTGAAATCCTTGACTAAGGCCTTTAGCCCTTATAGATCCAGCATGCAAAACATTTTTACTGCAAAATTGATAGGTGGTGCAAAAATCGTTTGAAGAATATACTCTATCGAGTCGATTAATTCCTTTTCCGGCTTGTTTAAATGGGGCGGCCTCCGAGCCTTTATATTAACCTTAAATCTTGGCTAGGGCACAGCGAAAAGAATCGATAAAAAGGGAAGAATGATCATCGTATTCATTTACGTCAAAATTAAGCGTATTCTTCAGTAAGGATCGTCATTACAACCTGGCTTGGTACTCTTCGGCTGTGAAGTGAAAGTGATGTATGGTCCTCATGTTTATTTTGTCACATGTTTGAAATGCAAGAAGTTGGTGATTTGTAGGAGAAGTCGAGGAAGCGTCGCTATAGCAGTAGCGAAGATGAGGACGACGATAGGAAAGCAGAGGTGAAGGCCAAGTGGCGTGGCGTACTCAGCACTTCGGAGAGAGACGAACTTGAGGTACTCACTTTCATTCAGATAAGATTGCCCTTTCTTGTTTCTTCATGCTTCATTCATATCCAGCCGAAGTAAGGTTGTTGGGAAGGTTGCAGATGGCGCCAGTGTCTGAGCTGGACCAAATTTATTGATGCCAGACGGTGAAGCCTTGTCGTAAGGACCGGAGCCAGAGCTGAAGCCAGTTTCTCTCGGCAGGTGCAGCTGGAGCCAGATAGATATTCTTGGAGACAGCTTTTTCGTCCTCCCGGGAGCTCAAATCAGAATGCGTTTTCCAAAGCTTTGTATTCATTGCATTAACATGGACAGTTCAACTTCTAAAAGTCGTTAGTTCCTCACGGTTTTGGTGGTGGCATTCGTTTAACAAAACCCGATTACTGGGTTTGTGGGCTGTCTTACGCTGCACTAGTTATATTGCTTTCGTATTGAGGAAGTAGGGCTATGTTCGTTCACGTTATACTAAATCCCTATTGTAGATGGCCAGGTCTTCTTTCTTTGTAACCTATTCATATTGGCGAAAGGACAATAGTGGGGAGAGGTGCGCAAAGTTTAGTCTTGGGGTCCGTAGCAATTGTGTAGTTGATGTTGTTTAGTTTTTGCAGGATATTTTGCGAGAGTTGGTGCCCGAGAAGACTTCGGTAGCAGATGCAATGGTTTGGTGTGCTGATCACGCGTCTTGTGCTAAGGAGATATCGCAGTGTCTTCTCGAGTCACTCGCTCTCAGTGAAACACCTTTACACAAAAAGGTTTTTTTTCGTTATCATAATTTGTTTCACATGTTGGAGTTACTTATTTTTGTAATGCTTTCGTAGCGTCGATTTTTTTAAGTTAAGGTTCTCCTCGGGACTCTCTCTCTCTTCACCCCCCTCCCTCTCCCCCCTAAAATAACCTAGGGCATGTGGCAGATATGTACAGATGTGAGGTTGTGAAATGGTTCTTTCGGGTCGCGCCGAAAAGTTTTGACGAGACCGTTGGTCTTTTTGATTACGACTAGCTAGAGAGCCGTTGAAATAATTTACCTAGAATAGAGCACCGGTTGAATGAAGACAGCTTCTCAACACCTCCTGAATGATGTATATGAAAGAGGAAGGCTTGCCATATACAGCAGCCCTCCGTGGAATAGAGCTGCTGTATATGGTGTGCTTTCGTCTTTCATTGAATACGTTACCGTGAATGATGTATATGAAAGAGGAAGGCTTGCCATATACAGCAGCCCTCCGTGGAATAGAGCTGCTGTATATGGTGTGCTTTCGTCTTTCATTGAATACGTTACCGTACTTGATCTGTGGTGTGTGATCGTCCTGCGAGCGTCGTGACAAATAGAATCGGTACCTTCCCTTCGGAGAAAGCCTACTTTCTTAAGGACTCGCCCCAGAGTAGTGTGGTGAATGTATTAGCATGTTTTAAGCAGAGTTCTTTGTAAGAGGAAATCGCTTATAAAAATTACGGAAATCGTTATGATAACAACCAATTTTAGATGAATCTGTCTCCCCTGCCATTGTCTTCTGAAAAAAAAAAAACAGTTTTATCGCACTGGAGGTGTTGCCTCTCCCTTTTTCTACCATGGGCAATTTGTTTTTCTCATCTAGCACGGATTACCTACAGCATTCCGGATGGTTTCAGATCGCGCGTTTGTATCTCATCGCAGACATACTCGCAAATTGTGCTGCGCGTGTTCGTGATGTTTTCTACTACAGGCAATATATCGGTGATCTAATGCCGGATATTTTCAAGGTTTCATTTAAATTTTCTTCGATTGACTACTACTGCGCTATATTTCCTCTGCTTAGCACTGTTTTATATAATGGGATAGTGATTGTATATTTTGCATATTATCTGGTCTCACGAAGTTTTCTTCATGTTTTTGGCCCATTTTACCTTTAGCAGTTTATCGTTGTTTTATTTATAATAATTGTTGATTTGTGGTTTTCTTATTTGTACAAGAAAAGCAGTCTTTTTTTGTTTAGTTGCGACCGAATTTTCACTAGTCAGTAATGGCGACCGTTGTTCAGTTTTTTTCCAGCCTGTATTCTTGTTTTGGCAACGCTTTACTTTCAGGTTTAAGTAAATTTTAGGGATTCTTGCTTCGTTAACGAAAAATAATTGGTCTTTTTTTCTGGAAGTTACTAGCAGATAAGGTATCGTTTTTCAAGGAAATCCATGTGTCTGAGAAAGACTATGAAAACAAACGCATATCGAATATATCCAGTTTAAATTTAAAAAGTCCGGCAATTTTCTGCGTTCCCTCCACCTTTGGTTCCTCCCCTTCTCTCCTCTTACCACTATGCTTTAAGTATGTAGCTTTCTGTTCCAGTTGCAGTGCAAAAAACAAATCAAAAATTGTTTAACTATCTATGATTTTTTTTTCAAGGAGCTTAACAAAACGTACGAAGCAATAGAAGGCCGCCTAAAAGCCGAACAGTTCAAGCAGCGCGTTATGCTATGTTTCCGCACTTGGGAAGACAATTCATTGTATCCGACAGATTTCCTCATTCAACTTCAGAACATTTTCCTTGGACTGGCACCGGTACGTTGTTTCTACGCCCAATCTGTGCATAGCTATAATTTAATAGTCGATAATGCGTTCGTTTCTAGTTCGCATACTTATTATTGAGAGATTGATAACGGGGTCAGTATGAGCACCCCACTCCCCTTCCGCGTACCTTCTCGTTTTCCTCTCCTTCCCCCTTCTACGCCCGCTTTATGTTGTGAAGGGAAGGTGTCAAGAGAGGGAGTCGAACAAAAAGTAATCTTGGGTTTGTGTAAGAAGTTTGAGACTTTGAGGACTGGTGTGGAACTTTCCTAATAGGGTTGGGACGCCCGTGTATTATTGAATTAGGTTGTGAACGCCGATTGTGACAAATTGGAAGGTGTTCAAACTCGCGAACGCATAATTAATTGCCAATAAAATAATTATTCATCGCGGACATTATTACCCCAACAGCAGCAAAAGTTTTCGTAATATGAAAAAGTGGATTAATTTGCATTTGATCATTTGTGCGAATATTGCTACTTCAGTATTTCGCTTGTTCCATTGGAATGGTTTCCGTTGCAGATAACATTTGGCCATCATCATCGTTTTAGCCTTTCTTATGTCTTTATATACCCCATAATCTATTATGAGTTTAACCGCGTTCACGGACGATCGCATTTAATTCAAGTGCTAGGCGATTACTTGTAAAATATTGATTAACACGAAGTTGTGAGATGAAAGATTCCTTATTTTGCGCTACGACACATTTAATTGTGACCTTATTTGAACTGGACTCCGCTCACGTATATTTATAGTGAAGTCTGTGTGTGTCAGTTTTGAAAGTTTTTAACCACAAATGAACAGCCTGAATCGATGGCGAAATGCAATTCCATCGGTCTTCAATCGAAATAGGGGCAAGTATTCTACTTTTGGAGTTCTCCCGTACAAGTCCATCTCACCATTTGCAGCAATTCCATGACGAATCTTCTTCACCACATCTTTGACATTTATTCATGATCATCAGGATCGTTGTTATTGTTTATAGAAAGAAGAGATTCCATCGGAAGAAGATATTGACGGTGCACCGATAGACGATGAACTAGAAGGGAAGGGGCTGAAGAAGGAGTCGATTTTCGACGATGACGAAGAGGATATTGACGGTGCTCCCATTGAAGAGGAACCAACCAATCAGTCCCCTCCCAAGAAAAAAACGGCTGCTTTCAAAACAAGCCATTGGAGTACGGTTCGTTTTTGCCCATTTGTTCTTGCTTTTGTTTGTTTCTGTGAAACGTTCCGAAATATGGACTGCCAACGCCATGGCGCCCACCTCTCAGCTAGGCGGAGGCAGAAAGCTATAGGTTTGCTGTCGGCAACTAATTCCTTCAGTTGTTGTTTGACATTGAGGATCTATGCTTCTTAAGGAAGGCAGAAAGTGGGGCAGAACTGACTGCCCAGTCTTTTTTTTCGTGTTTTTTTTTTTTTGAGAATATCTTTGTCGGGTCTAGAAAAGCAGTGGTTGTGGAAGATCTCTTGATTTTTATTTTTGTGAAGTGTGCTTATGAAGAAGAGGTGCTTCTAAACGATGTAGAGCTGGACTTTTCGCGCGGCTGAGGCCGGATGAAGGAATGGTATATATGTCACGTATCATGAAGTGCTTATTTATTGCCTCATGAACTGTTACTCGGAGTTAGTTAGTATAAGTACTTCTGTTTCTTGTACATCCTGATTTTGTCCGCTTTTGAATTTTCTAGCCGAGATTGGTCGGGAATCATCAGTAGCTAAATGTTTAAGGTTGACCCATCAGTGGTCGCAGCTCAAGCAGTAACGACGAGCAAATGGGAATTGATAGAAAATGGGAAAGATGATGAGTCACCATCTCCATCTCCAAGGAGGGTCGAGAAGGAGGAAGAAGAGGACGTCGATGGAGAACCAATGGAGGGTACCAATCAGGGCAGTGAAGATGGCGAGTGTCCAGATGATGACGACGATGATGATAAGTTCGTGTTTAGCTCTTTATTGAATTGTCGCGTAATCTCCTCCATCATAATTTCCCATTAGTTTTATCTCGGCTCATTCTTCACTTAGTCGTTCATGCGGGTGTTGTTCTTTACGAAGTTGCATAATTGAATGTTCTTGTTCAGAGTTTAGATGAGTATGCTCGTCTTGAGATTCCTCTCGCATCCAGCTGCTTTCTTCGCTTCAACTTTTATCTCTCTCCAAATTTTCACTCGCGATGCTTTTTTAGAAATCGATTGTTCTGGTGTAGGCGATGTGGAAGATTTGTTTTAGAAGTGTAGTAAAGAAAGCATATTTGAACGGCGAGAATCATTCTTAATATGCATTCCCCACATTACGATACCATTCCAGCACAACGGTTTTCACTTCAGAAGCAACAGTGTATTCAAGATTACGGTTGCTGTCTACGGTGTTTTGTCTCGAATGTGCACATATGCTGAAATGTCTCTGTCGTATCCCCCCTCCCCCCCCCTCTCCACCCTTCCAGCCGTAGAGGGATTTATATTGATCCTTGGTTAGTCGAGTTATTTGCAATGGATTTGGGGTTAGTCGGAGTCTTGCTCACGTGAGCCATTGGACACTTGAGCATGACTATGCTTTTAGTCAAGCCCAAAGGGAAACGTTGTGCTAGTAGGAGCTAGGTGGGTAACGTGGTACGCGCTAAAGCGTTAAGTATTTCCAGAGGAAGAGCTATTTCCAGAGTGGATTCAAGAGATTCAAGCGCGTTCGCTTCAAGGAGTTCATCTTCGAGTCGATTGGACGAACAACGACGCAAAATACTTCGCGAAATTGAGGTTAGCTTTCTTCGGTTCTGTTACAAATATATATCAGAAATATTGTTGACATGTTGAGAAATATCCATGCGATTTGATATACCAGCTTTCGTTGTCCTGAGGGAGTGTCGTTTGATGCATCGAAATTTACATTTGTTTTCCGCCTATGACATGAAACCGCCGATGGTTGTTTATATTGCAATATTTTTTAAAACTAACAAAAGCTGGTATAGCAATATTTTTAAAACTAATCGTAACAGGGTTTTCTTGAATTTCGTTTTTGCTAAGGTTGAATTCGTGCCAGGCTTGAGAATGGGTTAAGCTCGTTTAGGAGTGAAAGAATGCTCTGCTTTCTTGAATACTAGCGATTTTAGCTTGGGAGCTCAGCAGGTAAACCATTTAGTTTATGAAGTGCCAGCGTCAGTTAGAGAAAGATAAATATGCAGTGTGTATGGGGCATAGCATTTGATCAAGTCGATCAGTCTGCTCGACCCAGATAGCATCCATGTTCGATTAACTGTGTCTACACGCAAATCGAAGTTCGGTGCTATCGCAGCTTTCTTCGCCTTTTTGACTCTCAAAGATTCGACTACGCCTTTAAAAAGAGGATTGAATGTTGCGATCAGAAAATACCTGTGGGCATCGGTCGATGCCGTTCTTGTTCGCGTTCGTCGACAGTGCAGGTGTGGGATGGTGATTAATCGGTTAGAAGGTTTTTTCGTTTTGGAATAAATAGCGTTTTAAGGTGAAAGTAGTGAAGTTGCAAGACGAACTGGAAGCAGAGAAATGTGATGACGTGGCTACACAGGTGCAGAATTATCGTGCTTCGCTGCTGAAAAGAATGGAGGAGAAGCTTGATGCGCTGGGTGGTGGCGCAAAGGGCAAAAAGAAAAAGGATAAACAGAGGAAAAGGTTTGTCTCTTTTATTTATTCAAAATTCTTTTTCCTCTACACTTCAACGATATAAAACTGTAGGTTTGGAGATCTGATTTTATTCAAGAGAAGAGAAGAGAAATAATGGCATTTATAATTTAATGTCCCGAGGTTTTGGTTTGCATTTGGATCGTAGTTCATAACAGCGTTTTCGTATGAATCATTCTTGTCTATTTGAAGCTTGCATCTTTTGAGAAACGACACGTTATCATTATTTTTTTAGCCGTGGAATTTTCATAACCCCGATGTAAAACGAGCATTTCGTAATAAGTTTATCAGATAGAATTTTAAGAAAAAAAATAACGGCGCCTGGGTAATTCGCTCTTCAGATCCCGAAGTAGAAAAAGGGACGAGAAGAAGGAAGAGAAGGTTAGTCGAGAGCGGGACAGAGAAAGAAGTCGCGGTGGGGATAGTGAGAGAAGGAGCAGAGATCGTGACAGAGGAAGAGATACACCGAGAGCTAAAGAAAGGGTACGTGTTCCGCACGTATAACGATTTTCTTTCTTTTCTGCTTCAGATGATTTTATTTGGTTGCTGGTTTACATCAGTTCATATGACGTTTGTACAAATGATGTTGACACAGTTGGTAGGTCGATTCCGTTCCCCTCGCCGATTGTATACTTCTAAACAGCGCCATAGTTAGGTGTTGAATCTTTTGAGGGCAGGCCAACGATTTCTTATGTTCAAGAATGGCTTGAGGAGACGAAGAGGCAACGTTGGAAGTAAAAGCGTAAAAAATAACAAAGCGCAAAGCTAAGAGGATTTTTTGCATAAAATTTCACAAGCCAATGGCTCTCCATCGCTCCCTTATCGTTTCCTCAGTGCAAGTTGCTTGATGTTTAGTCGTAGTCTAGGGTATGCTTTAAAGAACTGGTGTTATATGTTCGCCCGTCTCTCTTTATGCATAAGGGTCATCCGGTCAATACCGAACATTAATACCGATGTGTGATCATACTGGATCCAATTTCGTTCAGTTAACGCAGGTTCCAGACCACCAATTGGTAGACGTATATTGGCGTTCCCTTTCGGTTATGGGGGAGGAGGGGATCACCCGCAAGTTTTGGGGTCTTTAAATAGCGACTCGCAGCTACGTCGTCAAGCATTTCCTTACTGATTGATTTTGCTTCTTTTGTGTAGCTATGCGCGATTCATGTCTGCATGAGTCTGTACAGCTGCACTCACGTTGGTGTCGTTTCGATGCATAATTGCTTTGTGCAGTTTGTATGAACGAAGGCTAACCAATTCAATGCAGTTCAATTTCTCCCTCCCCTCCCCTTTTCCTCCAGTCAACCTAAATTCCTAAGTACAATAGCAAAAAAAGGCAATATACGTTTTATGCGAGCAGCCATAAGCAGTAAAACGACAATTTCATGTTTGTTAATCCTTTGGCTACCACAGCTTCATTACACCGAGTTTTCAAAAGAGCAAAGGAGTAAGCGTAAGGCAGACAAAATACAACAGCAGTATGGGAATATTATGTGGGGTTTACTCAAAAAACATTGATTGTTTACGGAGGCTTGGAAGACAACTGGAACCTTAAACAAGCATATCCCTACCCCAGCCCCCTCCCTCCCCGTCACCACTGCAACATTCGAAAGTTTTGCGGGTCGCCAGTTTTGGACCCCTTTTTGCAGATTATTAGTTTCTGCATCAAAATTATGCAGCCGAAAAATTTCGAACCAGAATTTTGCAAGCCGCCATTTCCAGACCTTGGAAAGACCCTAAATCGCCCTGAGCTGCGAAAGAGGTTTCATACTGACAGATAAATGATATACGCGACCAGTTTACATTTACAGACGACTTTTCTTGCGAATTCTCGAAAATTTTTGGTGGAGAACCGATCTTCGCCCATTTATACGAGTCTCATTAAAAAGTAGCATTTTTTTCTTACTAACTGCTTCCGTCGTGCACGCATTGCGGACTGTGCATATGAAAAGACTGGGAGATGAAGCTTATTTCTGCAGGAGCGTGGTCGTGAAAAAGGACGTGACCGGGACAGGTCGAGGTCAAGATCTGGGTCAAAGTCGAGGTTAGTCCATTTTCCATCGGCGCTCGCTTAAAAGCCGTCATATCGTGAACTGATGTTTTATAATGTTCTTTGCCGTGACTTCCGTGTTAGAGTATCGTGTCACCTTTGTGTGGTCTTTGCAGACCGATCCCTTTGATTAGATAGCACTATATGCTTCGTAGCGCCCAACGGATTTTGTCATTTCGGAAGAGTGCGCAGTCGGCTCGAAACACACCACCTCTCAGTCGCATGACTATCTTGCAGAGCTAGTTCTTACGCGCAACAAAGAAAAGCATGATAATACTACGTAAAGATTCGTGGAAGCTTCAGCTGCATTGAGTGCTTGGCCTCGTATGTCTCTTGTTAAGTCAGTAGGCAGCCCTGCCTAACAGATAAAGTACGAGGCGCGATAAAACCAGCTGAAACGTTTTTCGCTTCAAGATTGAAAGAAAAGCGAATTATTGAGTTTTTCTCTCGAAATATTTAAGCAAAAATCTTTGAGGTTATAATCCAGCCGTATGATTACGCTCTCGATGGGGTGGGGGAGAGAGATAGAGGGGGAGGGGGGGTAGTTTGTACATATGCGTTTGTAATAGTAGCTACCCTTTCCCTTCGGACGATTCTGAAAAGCAGCTTCCGCGAGTTTTGTAGGACAAAACGATATTAATTAGGAAGGTAAAATCCATGTATATTCGCTGTGTTCATTAGCTGATCAAAAGCAGGCAATCCTGCCATCATCGTCTTACCGTTAGCCCAAGCGCGTTATTCTAGCATATTCATGGTTTGACCGTTCTAAGAAGATCATGGCCAAATCGTTTACTTCAAGCATGCAGTTGTTAGTTTACGCCAATGTTGGTAAAGAAAATGAGGCTTTATTGGAAAATCGGTTTCAGAGAGCGGCACAGCAGACGCGACAGGAGTTCGGAGAGAAGGCGACGCTGATTGGCGCAATTGTGAGGACATTTTGGACTCATTCTGTTTTGGCCATTACGTGTACCGTCCGTATAAGTGCAAAATGCCGTCTGCACTGCCTGTGTCTGTACAGCCGTTTTTAAACAGGCAAAAGGGAACAAGATGAGCAGTTTATTTGCATTCGTTTTATTGTTTTGATATGTTAGTCCGACATCTGTCGTTGCTATAATGCTGCAGTGCAGTACACGAGGGGACAGCTGGCCATAAATTTCATCTACTTGCTGCGACAAGGGGAGCGGACGAAGTGAGAAGAAGGATGTATCCGTCCTGGATGTGTTGGGAAGGACTGCTGGCGGTTTCACGTCTTCCTCGTTGCTGGAGGCGCAGTGTGGAACCGTGGGTTGTGGATGCTGAATTTTGACGACAGTGAGTGGGGAAGGGGAGGATGGAGGAGTAGACCAAGATTTTTTTGCTGTGTCATTCGCGGTGGCAACGCAGATGTGTGAAGACTGTGTTGCTGTTGAGTACAGGGCCATACGCACTGCTTTTGTTTTGTTGGTACAGAGACCTCGAGTTGCACCTCTAAGTTCTAGTATCTGGGACTATTATACATTCTTTCAAAGACCAATTCTGATCCGTATTCCTCTCTTCTTTAGTCGACATTGCAAGTTGGTCTGTCGAGTGTTCATTTCAAATGCACCCGCGATCCAGACACGTTTTGGCGAAGCTTCGCAGTATCGGCTTATATAAGCGTGAACGTTATGTGCGCAAAGAGAAAGGGGAGAGGGATATCGCACAGAGAGGGAGAGAGAGTGGAAGAGTGCTTTAATAATTCACGTTTCCATGGTTCGTCTTCGTTTGGATCCGTATTCTGGAAAAGTGGGCGTATCGATTTACATCCTGTATCATGGAGAGTAGAGTGTTGTGGTCATTGTTAGCGTTCCTTTCACGACTTTTCCCTTTCTTTGTCAGTTTTTCAGATCTCTTAGTCCGTATGAGAGCGAGGTTGGTGTATGCAAAGTTGGACGAAAGGCGCTAAAGTTGTTTATATCCTCTAATTTTTACTTTGCTTTAGAAGTTGAAGTTTGAAGTGGGTTTTTATGTACTACAAGCTCGTGGCTGGTAAATTATGTGCAGGATGTTTCGTTTATAAGATGATTATTTGCCTCTTTTGTGTCGTTCAGATATGTTAAATTTATTAATTGTCGTATTGATGTGTTGTGGAGTGTTGTTCGTTTGTGCATTATTGCTTGCAGAAATGCGCTACTGTTATTGTTTTGCTCTTTTTGTAAGTTCATACTTAGTAAAGAGTTGGTGAACGTGTTTCTTTATCGCACTTCGAAGGGATCAGATATTTTTGCAAATCGGCCTTGTTTGTTACAGTCGGATGAAATTGTCATTTAACGGGAGAACCGAACACATGTTCGTTTGAAGATAAGGACATTTAACACAATACGAAGGAGTGCAATGTGATGCGAGAAAGTGAGCAAAGCACGTCTTGTAGGGAATATGTGGCCTGTAGAAAATATTGTAGAAATATAGAAAAATATTGTAGAATATAGAATAGAAAAAAAATATTGTAGAAAATAGAAAATATAGAAAATATGTGGCCTTTTTTTCTATGGATTCCAAGCGTTCCGATCTCGGAATGATGACGACGGTGAACATCTGGAGCGTTCGGCACTTTGGTAAGCAATGGATAAGACCCACTCCATGGAAAGCGGGAAGCATGTTGAAAATTTGCATTTCAAAAACTCGGAAGTGGCTGGTTCAGCTCATTGTGGGCCAGTCTGCTGCTAGGTGACCGTTGCTAACCGTCTGCAAAAGGAGGCATATTCCTGTTTTTGTTTCTGGTTGGAGGAGGGGGGGGGGGTACTAACCATTGAAATATCTGCGTTTCTTCAGAGAAATTTTTTTAGAAAAAAGCGCCCATTTAAATTGCAAGGCTAAGGAACGCCGCATTCGAGCATCAATCGCTGATCGTTTTGACAACTTATCTTGCTATTCACCGCCGCAGTGAAGCGATTATATTTTCATCTCATCCCACACTTTTTTCACATTTTTTTTAGCATAACAATAGCAATGAATATTCACTAAAATAAACTAAAATTTTTTTAGAAAAAAGCGCCCATTAAATTGCAAGGCTAAGGAACGCCACATTCGAGCATCAATCGCTGATCGTTTTGACAACTTATCTTGCTATTCACCGCCGCAGTGAAGCGATTATATTTTCAATTCATTTTTAATGGGCAACGATTCATCGAGTCAGTTTTCTCTATGAAACGTTACTGCTAACTGTTCTAAGTTGGCGACATGTGTAGATTCGAGTATATGGGCTGTAGAAGTGAGCTGAACAACTGACCATCCAAGTATGACGGACGTCGACCCAGAATGAGGTCTTCATTTCCATGCGTAACACACGCATACATAACTCCGCACATAACCAATGGGGTCAAACGCATCGGTGTATATATATAGTTGGGGGTGACGAGAGAAACAAAGAACAATGAGAAATATCTCTGACGAGGCAACCAGAGAAAAGCCGCCGAAAACAATCGAACTGTTTTCGCGACCAAATGCTAGCTTGAGGTGCAGTCGACCTGTTACGCGATCAGGTGTCACCTTGGGGCACAAAGGGTTTGCTCCGCAGTTTGATCTCGGTTCGCAATGCTCCCTGCTTTAAGAGGGGGAGGGGGGGGGGGTTGGCA
>JPKZ01000443.1:8753-32843 GCA_000803305.1 Toxocara canis
ATTCATCGCTCATATTTTCCTCGCGGTAATTCGGATAACCGTGTCTAAACGAATACAATGCCATATTTCGATCATCTCTAAGCGCTTCAATAAAAAAAGAGAATTGCTAACTTAAAATTACCTCTACAAAGATAAAACGATATTTCAACGACTAAAAACGCTCTTCAAATTGACAACATACAGAAGTACTTATGTTTTATTAAAATAAAATGTAAAAACTAAAACAAAAACACATAAAAAGAGGAAACGTTCACTTAGGATTCCCGACCGTTTCATCCCAATTAACTGTGAAAGACTCCATAGTCGATGCAAGAGAGCTTAAATGAATGCAACTGCGATTGTTTGCATAGGCCTGGGAATATAAAATAGCACCCTTATACATAACAATTAGCATATTCATAACAATAAATACTATAGTGAAAATCAAAATCCAGCATCGAATAAAAATTTCTCGAGAAGTGTTCGATCGGCTCCCTTAACACGAATAATTCCCTTCAGCTCGTCAACGTTTGTTGCCACAGGATGGTTTAATTCACGCTCGAGAAATTCACGCAGATCTCGCTCACAAGCCTAAATGCTGATGCTTGAGCGAACGAGAGTATATACTAACTTCAAGGATGAGCAACAACGCCAAAGAACCTAAACAATAATCAATCTCGAAAATTCTCCTCCCCCCCTCACACCCCCCCCCACCACCGCTCATTTTATCTCATTTCAAAATCGACTTTATTATTCCGAAATAAGTATTGTTTTCAGAAATTATTCTGAAGTACATCTTCACTTTATATATGCAATAAATAAAGTGCATGACGTCGATAAGTGGCTTGTACCGCAACTGTCGGTGGGTTGCCTCCACAGAAAAACTCGGAGGTAAAAGCTATCGGTGGAAGAGGAATGCTTCTGTTTTGTTGAAATAACGCCGTAATATGTACATTTTACAGCTAATGTTTATAAACGAGATCCGGATGAGGCAGTAATGTTATGATTATGAGTCGATCCGTAGCATCAGCAGTAAAATAATTTTTAGATGAGTTTCGAGACGCTAAAGCAGTTATATTTTTAATTCAGCCGAACAAACAGCTTAAATCATGCGTCTTACTCCGCATCTACTATGCCCTAAATTATTAACTGCAGCAATCGGTAAGTGAAGATTTGGTGTTATAGAAGATGTCACATAAAATAATAGCAAAATATACTTACGAAAACATCGCCATGCACATTTCTTAACACGACAAGTTCCACATATTCAAATTCCATAGTTGTCGGGTCTAGCTTATCTCTACGCGTCTCCAGAAACAAAGGTAAAGTATGCTTCCGCGAACGGCCAACGTAGTACGGTAAATCGGGAGAGGCTAAACAAACGATAAATAAATATTTACACACGGCAAAGAAACTCGGCCAAATATTCAACTAGTCCACGATGGGAACTCGTTGAAAGCTTTCGACGAAAAGCACATTTCATTAACATATTTGAAACAGTAACCCTAAAATAATATTAAAACAATAAAGGCAAGACATGAAAATATCGTTTCTATATGTTGACCACATAAACAACAAATAGTTTATCAGCTTACGATCGTTAAGTGAGAATGAAGTGGAGAATGATGGGAGAAGGAAGGAGAGGCGATCGCTCGAGAATTTAATGCAACGTTTAACAAGGCTGAAGTATAAACTAATGGTGCAGCATTTCCCACGGTATAGAAAAGAAATGGTTAGGATGTCAGCAACGGGCGACAATAAAAAGGAAATACCAATTTTAAGAGTTGCTAATGCTCTCTTCAAAGTGCTTTGAAAAAAATTCGCAATAGGACGGAAAAGCACTTACGATTTGGAGGCTTCCACCCGCTAGGGGTTGGGTAGGATGAGTGCTCAGGTACATCCGGGATCACCTTATGTGGCATCAATCGTTCCACGTATTTCCAATCAACAGGCACTTCTTCGAATCCTGTCAATGTCTCCTCTAAAACAACGCTTTTAATTACCGCGATTCTCGAACTCGTCTGTTTTTCGAAGACGCCACTTTATGCGCACTCCCTTGCTATCTGAAGATACCATTTCGTATGTGCCCTCCATACTAAAATTCAGTCTCCCCGTCAGTCCCACTGCGATGGTATATGGTACAACCTCTGTTGTAAAAATTCGAAGAATTACACTATTATACGACCATTCCTTTCGCCTCTACAACTTCATAAAGAAACTCCACCATGACTACATCGTTCAGTAACGCCTTCCCTGAGAAATCTCTTGTCAGGAAGGTTTGTTGATTACAGCAAATTCTGAAATGCGACCCTAATTAACACGTCCCTAATTAACACTATCACTGAACTAATTAATACAACAATTAACCTCGAAATTAACCTAGTTAACAACGTTTAATCAACTAACCGAAGCCTATTACATATGCTTCTCATCAACCCCCCCCCTCCTCTCAACGATATAAGATCGCAATGTAGACTTACCTCAGCAGCGAATACGATCAGCGACTGGGCTGCGTAGTGATATTAACGCGAGCATGATGCTCATCATATGGCGTACCTTTCAAAGTGGCTATCTTAAAGGACACAGTTTGAAAACGTATGCAAGCCGGTCCGGTCCGGTACTTGTAACAACTGGCCCATGCCCTAGTCTTTCTAAGTTCCTTCTCCAATGTGCAGTAGTGCACGACCATTTCTACCCGCAAATAAATCGAATGCAGGTAACCTTGTTGATTCAATGCATGCTTCCAAGGATTCTCCCACAACGGCTCTTCGTTGCAACCGGCTTCGCTCGAAAAGCATCGCTTCACCCGTACGCATCTTTTCAACCCGACACGTGAAAACCTTAGTACGTTTGAAAGCATCACTACAAATAAATTATACAAGCGTTATACCAAACCTTCGGCGCAATTTCTTTTACGGCAATGATAAAAACTATCCCAGATGCATCCCTTTTGCACTTTCCATTTTGCACAAAGACCACCTTCGTGAGACGTTTATTAATTGGCTGTTCACATACTCTAATTTAGATTTCTGTAGAAAATGCATCCTAGCCTATCTCTTGTGAAAGAACAGCTGAAAAATATGGGTAGAGAAAATAAACGAACTCCATCAAAAAAAAGCAATGATCGGTTAGAATATTAACAGCAACATTTTTATTATTCACATATTACGCTGTAATTTACCAAGTAAACTCCAGAATTGAGAAAAAATAAAACTGCAGACTCAACTGCGTAGAACGATCATCAAAAGGCTCTCAGCTTTTTTTATTTAAGATTCTTTATTAAGAATTTGCAGACAAGTCGAACGAATGAAAAGTGACAGAAGAACAAAGAATGTTGTAAGAATGGAATAATGCTTTGTAAAGAAACAGCACATGACAAGAGAAGGCACAACAACTCTTCAAACCCGCATCAACATAACTTCCACTTCATACGAGTACAGCATCACCCAAAATGTATAAAAACACGATTAAAGACGAGAACGGAAATTGGCTTCCCAATCCAGGTCAAAAGAGAGAATACCTGATTATGGACGGGTACCTGATTTCGAATATGCGATATTATGATAGCGGGACTGGTCTTCTGAGACGAGAAAAACTTTTAAAAAGACATCGTTAGGAAATTTACCATTCTAATTGCGTCTCAAAACCATTGCAAAATATGTCGATAAGCAATGGAATGCACTGAAAAGCATCAAAAGACTTACCAAGTACAGAGAGTATTAGAGTATAATATCCATTCAAATGAAAGCCTATGTATCGTTCCATAGAATCATTGGTCTGTTTATGAGCAAAAAGCGAACGCTGTCTGCCTTTCTCCGAAATTCCACGCTCAAAATTTCTTATGTTTGTCTCTGCAAAGTTTTCTTTGAAGAACTTCACTGAAGCGTTTTAAAAACAAAACAATGCACTTCTTAGTTTTCTTTAAAATTTCCCTTAGTTCTTTAACCTTAAAATAGACACCTACTCCTTTCAACTGATTTTTGTCCAACGAATCCCTACACACGCTCTCGGAAGACAATCTATGGAATTGATACAAATTCGGGCATGTAACAGCGGAACAGATACCTAACACCTTCAAGTTAAGCTCTTGCAAATAATACTCTATAGGTATAGAATGACAAGTTGTTTTATCTGAACATCAAAACAACCGAATCGCTGATATTACCATAGTGCAGTGGAGGAAGCCCCATTCCCCCCCCCCCCTTCAACCAAATGTTTCCTGAACTTTGAATGCTACGTCCCTCGCCATCAACAAGTCCTCCATCTTCAAAAAGTGTAACGAATGTAGGGAATTCCACGCTATAAATTCCATCCAGCGAAAGATGAAAATACAGTCTCCCCTCGAAGGCGCTGAACAACATAGCTCCCGAGGACTATAAACGCTGTAACACCGTATAGTCAAATAACAAACATCTTCACTTTTCCCTCCTCTCCTACTTGTTAAATGATATTTTCTGACTTAACAAATCTTTAAAAATTTACAAATTTACAAAAAATTTACAGAAAAATTTACAAAATTAGGTGCATTTATGCAGCCTCTTCGTTCACATTATTGGATCACGTTTCCCATTCCACACAGCTCTCACCTCCTTTCCTAAAATCCACAAACAGCCGTTGCCAACGTCCCGCGTCTTCATCGCAATGAAATGAGCAAATCTCGCGGTGCAGTCAACAACCCGAGAACTTCCTATATCACTACTGCCATCAAACACGAAAAGGCTCAAACAATAAGTAAGAGAACGAAGTGGTATGGTTAATCCCTTTCCGAGAAACCCTAATGAGATTACTTATTCTAAGCTAATTAAATATGGCATATTAAAAACAATAACTACTGCAAAAGAGAATCGAAAAGTCGCACAAAACATAAACATATTTGGGCTCACATCATGAGTCGTAAGAGTCGTACCAACAGAAATATATTTATTGTAACTATTGCACTGCTTCATACAACGCCTCCTCCTCGAAATAGTTCTTGCCGCACATTTCTCCTCTTTTCTCCTCCCTCTAGAAAGCTATGAACTTTTAGTCCCGAAGACTATCCGAGACAACACGGTAACTTCGCCTAACCATCACTATCACCGATGCACGCACTTTTCACGCAGTAGCACTAAACGTAAAAGGTCCTTTCGCGGTATCATATCAATCATATATGGAATGACTGCCTACAGTCGAATTTTTGTTTACGTATGGCTTGATAAAACTTCCAATCATGCACGGGTAATAGCTGCATTATTTTGAAACGTTTTAGCCTCCTTAATCGTCCTTTTCACGACTCACATCATCAGTCGTACGAGGCAGGGACTACTTTTCGAACTCAGCAAAGCTAGCTTCAGATTGTAATTATCCTTTCTTCGCTTGCACTCTCCTCCGAGCAAAATTTGAAAGCAGAAAAAAAAAGAAAAAAAAAAAGCAAAACAAAGCAAAGCACAACAGATGCAAATCGGCTGCAATTCATACAAGATAAACTCTTCACAACAAGGGAAAACATGATTCCTAGTTAGAATGCTCACTCAGCGTCAGCGATACTTTCATGAGATCTGCGGTCTAATAAACTGTCTTCACCCTCATTAGTGTTGGCTGAAGCTATCACGTTGGCAAGTCCGCTGTTTTCAGAAGATGTAGCGTTTCCGATACGACTATTCTGTTCAGAACTCTGACGTGCTCCAAAACGACGTCTCGCCACAGCCGCTTGGCGTCGCTGTCTAAGCATTTCGCTTGTTCGTTGTGGTGGTGTATTTCGCACGAATGGCAAGAAAGCACCACTGTAAAAAGAGCTCTCTGAGTGGTCGATAGAATAGTGACAAAAGGCGTTTAAAATGGTGAAGGTTTAAGTCAATTCGAATTGCTGAGGAACGCTGAAACGAAAACATCGAAATTGTACTATGTAAATGAGTAAAATAAAACTAATCATACTGTTCTTGCTGATTCCATTCTCAGTTAAAAAATCCATTTTACTTTATTAGCTGTTCTGATTCGGGTTTGAATTACTGGTTAGGAAACTGACCGTTCAAGGCATTCTAGGCTTGTATCGCTTCTTGCGCTTCAGCCGTTGGAAATTTTGGCATTAATAGGTTTTCATCCTTCAGGATGGCGTGACAGCTTTTCGATAAAAGAAACGATTAGAACTAAGATTCAATATGACAGGATTTTGCTATTGCTACGCAATTTAGAGCCGAGTTACAGGCAATTCACAGGACAGCTCACTTCGTGCTGTGCTTTTCGAAATGACCTAAGAAATAAGACGCCAGTACCAATTCAAATATGCATTCGAGATGAGCGGCAGTTTTTACACATGGAAAAAAACGGAAACCGAGCGTAGTGAAACGAAAGTTCTTTTGATGATGCATCAAGAACTGATCACTCGACAAAATCCTAAATTTTTCAAAGGGTACGTCCAAACATGAAATTACCCTGTACTAACATCCTGTTTCTGAGCGGAGCCTCAACGTGCATGATAAATATGGGAAGAGAACGCGGAGGGGGAACCTCCCAATTTTTGAGCTAGATTACGAACTCAACTTTCATCTGCACCACTTTCGTGACCTCAGATTCATTTGTTCTTCGACTTTTCTTCCCTTATCGACTTCCTCTGTTTCCATACTACCTTCCTACCTTTCCCCGAGGCGGTTCCGATTCTAGTTGAAAGTCGTGCCGCAATCTGCGAGCATCTCATCCCCTCCCACTCCCCTCGCCGTTAAATGACCCTTAAATGAGGGATGTGGAAGCCGGTAAGGGTATTTGCGAACCTCATTCTGACAATCACAGATTTCGGCAGCTGCAATAATGTTTGTACGCAAACCAAAAAAACTGCAGTAATGAGGTCACAGACAATTGCTCTACAGTGGAATTTAACTAGAGTATGAAGACCCATCTTAAGAATAAAGCTCTTCTTCTCCTTCATTCGGCACCCTCATGAGTTTGAAACATCGAATATGAGCGTTTATGAAAGCTTTTACGAAAAGCCCTTACCGAAAACTCAAAACCAAAATAAGGAAAGTTCACCTGGATGGTCTATCTTCACGACTTTCGCTTATTGTTAGATCCTGAAGATTGCCGCAAGCTGCCACACTGAAAAGCTTGGATTTGAGATTACATTTTGCAGCTCCGCAAAGGTTTTACGCTGCAACAAATAGCGCATGGCGGAAGCGCTTTCCAACATTCAAAAAATAAATAAATGAATAAAAACGAACACCGAACCCACAGCATCATCCACTCCCGTCCCCCCCTCCCCTCTTTCTGCGCACCGCGATATTTCAAAATGAAACAAACGCTTCACTAAAGCGATTTCCCTCGGGTCCGGAATTTCACCTGTCAAAATACTCGTTTTGTAATGGGTTAGATTACGACCCCTATAATTCTAATGACACTTAAAATCCTGCTTCTTTTCATGAAACTCCAAAGATGTTTTCTCTGAGACGATAGGGTCTCGCCTTAATGATAGAAATTAGAGGGATAAGAAGAGCTAAATCCCACTGCAAATAAGCTTGCTCATGCATGAGTAAAATGAGCGCGAACATCATTCATATAAGCAGAAGGTGCAATAAGATGTAGGCGAAGTTAATCAGTCACTTACCTCGTATTTGCATCAACACCCGCTTCAGCTAAATCAAATGTGAGCTCACTGGATCTGACAAAAGATTCTGCCTGCTGAGCCAGACTTTGCAGCCACGACTTGTATGCTTCACACCTCTGAAATTAGAAATACTTGATCAGTTCTAGTAGCTCGACTGCTGTGATATTGTGCGCTGAAGCTTTTCAAAATAAAAAATCAGCTTAGTATCCCTCACTTGGTCGTGGGACTGGCTCAGCCCTGAAATCTTTGCAAAACGCGCCCTAGATGTAAGCCTGGTACGCTCAATACTTCGAATTAAAAAAAAAAAAACAGCATCAGCCTAAAAGTTCATTTAGCAATCGAGCTAAATGGATAACACGAACAATCTTATTTAGCAAGAAACAGAATGTAGCAAATTTTGAGGCCTGCAACGATGCTGCGCAATCCAAGAGTTCCAACAGCTCACAAAACTTAGGCCACATTCAGACCGAATCGTTTAAAAAAGTAAATTCCTCGACAACCTGAGCACCTTTCCAACAGTATTATGAGACTTAGTTGGAATTTTTGTGTTGACAGCCTCATATTATTTAAGTGTGGCTCGCACCACAGTATCATGAAAATTATCAGGCACAAATTCAAAACGCGAGATGAGCAAACCTTTGCAATTTTCACTTGCTGATTTGCATTTGCCAAGTACACAAATGCGAGATCTTTGTGTATGCATATATACTGCTATTTGCCTACCAGCATTTTATGAAACTGAAATAACTATGCGCCGAACTGACAAGGTGAGCTAGTTCATCGCAACCTTTCGGCATGCACCTCAACTTGTTTTCGATAATTAAGATAAAGTAAATAGTAAATTCATTTACGCTCGTAAATTATGCTGACATGACAGCCTAGAGATGATGGGAAGATAGCTTCTGGAACTATAACAGGAAGCGAGTTAACTAATTAAAGTGATATCCGAGGAAAAGGAAACTAGCCTCTCTAAATGAACACCCGAGGCGCTCCGCTCTAGCGATTTTCTGTTCGCTTATATTCGTAGGACAAACGTCCATTTGCTCTAGTTCGCTCACCATGACGTCGAATCGATTTAATTGATCCCTTATGGCCTAAAATAACTTCGTTATAGATTTTATTTCGGCGCACAAAGATGACAACAAAACAATAATAACAGTGACGTCGTATGATAGTTACGCAACAATGAGACCCAAGGAGAATGGATGGGTTATTACGGCTTTATGAAGTGAAAAATGGGCGACAAACTAAGTTAACTCTCACCCCTTCCCGCCTCTCCCTTCCCCCCTTTCCAGCTCGGCTAAGCTTTGAACTATTCCAGCACAGTACGCAAGCAACCGATTCGCTAAACGTATTGAGATGGTGAACGCTGGCAAAGAAAGTAAAAAGTTTCACAGTTGCTAACCGAAAATTCTATGCCATGCACAAAAATCAAGTCTGCTTATTTTTTGAATCCCCAAAAGTTGGTTTTTTATTACTCTAAAATATTCAATTTTGTATCAATGGAATGTTCATGAACTGAACGACCAAAAGTAAAAGGGAACCTATATCAACGTACAACAAGTCCGTACTTCAAAAACTGTCTCAAACCCTCGTTTACAACTCTCCGTTGACACCCCGTAACCCCCTCCCCCTCCTCCAATGGCACATGACTGGCAGAGATACTTCTCATGGCCAAACACCTTCAACGTAAAAGTCTATGATCTTAAGGACGACTTATGTACTTACATCAGGATAGCACATCAACGCGGCCCCCAAACCAGCAGTTGCAGTTTCACATTCGACGATGCACATGGCAGACGCAGTCTTGGTATCACCAATTTGCTGGATGGCATCTCTACGCGCTGCCTCTAATGCCGGTTCAATCTGTTGCACCACATGCCCATGCTTCGAGTGCTCGTTTAGTGCGCATGTCACGCACAGAACACGCTAAAAGGCAATACCCGGATATGAGTTTGCTTTAGAACAACCGATCGCAATTAATGCATCGATTTTTCGTTGACGATACACTTGGATGAATCTACCACCTCCCAAATTGCAAAAAAATATGTGATTAGTAGTAGTCGCAATTCCCAAAAAGCCGATTTCTAAATTCCAAAACTCAAAGGTTTATTTTAAAAAAAGAAAAGAAAGAAGGCGAAGAGGAAATAACAAAAAACTGGTGAAAAGAAGGCTGCAAACTGGTAGAACTGAAAACTGAAGTCGCAAAAAGCTGTGGAAATTTGAGAGCAGAGATATTGTGGGAGGGGGATAGGGGTGAAGATAGAAGTGCGAGGAACGGTGTGCAACTCATTTAGGAGGACAAATGAGTTATCACTCCGCCCCCCTCCCCTTCCCACTCCTACCAAGCAACCCCTTGACTTGGTTGGAACTCCATGTGTTCTCCTCTTCTTTTCTTCATTTCATAATTCTTTTTTTTGTCATTTTTTTATACATTTCACGTGCTCCTCAGAAATAATGAAGAATAGTGCAGACCCCAAGTATCTTTTACATTACGTTCTGAAGACATTTTTAAGCCGGCATTATCATAAAGCAAAAACTACAAGGCCCAGGCTTTTTATGCATCTCTTTAGACAGGACGAACAGTCGAGTCGGTGGTGATTAGTAACCGAACGAAAGGTGATCTGCAAGTCGGCCAAATTTTATAGCGATGAGTGGGCATGCATAGTATGTGGATTTTTTTGTTGCTTTTATCAGAAAAGCACATGTGTCTGTTGCATTCCCTACACGTTATCAGTTTGCCGTCCATCTTTTATTCAGTTTTCCCTTTCAGTTTTCTAAACGTTATGAAGAGATTAATTTCGTTCACCTAAATCATCCTACGCTTATTTTATATACTTATCAACAGGTACTATTAACTCAGTGGGAAAACCAAGGCAATACTTCGAAAGGGATAACAATCATTTAGTTGACGTTATTGGAACAAGACGGCTTCTTGATACTTTATAACGTTTTGCCGGGAGGACGTCTAACCGAGGGAGAAATACACTGAAAGGGAGTTTGCAATTGAGGCTTTACGCTAACAGAAAAACTTTAGTAAATAGTAGGGAACAAACCGTGGGCACGGTAACATCCTGTGAGCAAGTCACACAAAACATCTGCGCTTCGTAATTCACCAATCTCTCACAAACACTGCAGTTACGCTTCAGCTCCTGCGTTGTGTGGAAACGAGAGATCAACTCTGCAAGATGTATTAAGATGTATTATAATGCTCACATATTACCTTACACCATACTGCATCATATCAAACGGTAAGACATACATGCACATCCATACCCTCTTTCCCCCTCAACATTGAAGAGGAAACAGTGAACATAAAAATCATCCGCGAAAAGAAAAAAGAAATCACAAATACCAACAAATTGTCCAATCCATCGTTCACTCAGATTTCGTGGTTTTTCTTTTCTTTTGTTTCTAATTCCCTCCCCCCGTCACTTCAATGACTTTTTATACCTTTGCAAAATAAAATCCCGGTTATACGCCTGAATATTAGCGCGGTTACTGACCGGGGTTACTGATATCTCGCTAGTACTTCCTTCTATAGCTTGCACAGTTTGCACTCTTCATCTGAACTATCTTATTCAGAGATAAATACAGACTTTCTTGATTGTTGCGGTAAGATCAAGCTAACTATGGAGCGTTTGATAGCAGCCAGTGACGCCCTATTCCAAAATTCACCATTTTCGTGACGACTGCACGGCAATGACGGATGTTTTAGCGGAAGATGACTGGGAAGAGATTACAGTGCATTACCATCAGCCTTTAAACAACTGCTTAATATTTGTATTAAAGCTTAAAAATGGGTACGGTGAGAGCAATGTCCGCACCCCCCTCCCCCTCCCATGCTGTAATCCTCAGCCAGATCACGCATAGATGACGGATGTTTTAGCGGAAGATGACTGGGAAGAGATTACAGTGCATTACCATCAGCCTTTAAACAACTGCTTAATATTTGTATTAAAGCTTAAAAATGGGTACGGTGAGAGCAATGTCCGCACCCCCCTCCCCCTCCCATGCTGTAATCCTCAGCCAGATCACGCATAGATCCTCGCCTTTCAACTCACTTCTTCTGGTAAAGTTAAACTATTCGGAGCTGAGCTCCCTACACGAAATCTTCCTCAGCCTGAAGAATATTCTTTTCGTAGCCATCGCAGTTCTACCTTTCATGGGCATGCTAACCACGAGAATGGGAATGAGAAACGTTTCGAATGGACACCTCTGGGGAATCTCACATCGCAAATCGAACATTAAAATCATTTTTATTCCTTTACAGCAATTTTCCTTCAGGAAACTCCGAACTGCCTACGAATTTTTACCTGAACGAAGAAGTTGCATTCCACTGTTCTCACGCACTGCGTATGCGCGAGATTATAAGAAAAAAAATAATTTGGAAAATGATAATAACAAGAACAATAATGATAATAATAATTACCGCCAAGAGCATAATTGATAGGCAATCCGTGTCCAGGAATGTTGGTGTATGTGCGACAGACTGGGCACGAGATGCTGACTGGATAATTGGATGATGTGACGCCGCCAAGCCCACGTGACTGTGGCGTCTGTCGTCTTAATTCCACCAGTCTATCAACGCATTGTGCACATAGCGAATGACCGCAATGCAGTTGTCTTGGTTGCTCAAATATCTTAAAAGTAAATACGTAAAGCTATTCATCATAGACGTTTCTAGTGCACTATGCACAACATCCGGTATGCTGCACAGAGTACGTAGAGTGAGAAATGTAGCAGATACTTTTGTAAACAGTACACTATGTTATAACCGGGTCTTCACTCCCCTGATTACAACACAATATCATCTATTGGGTTGTTTAAAAGTTAGCTCGGGAACACTTACGACTGACAGATGGCGGTTAGAGGACGTGGAGGACGGCAGAAACTTATACGGAGAAACGAGCAACTCGGCAATACGTCGACTACGTAGCAGCCGGCTAATCAGAGCAGTCAGGAATGATGAGGAGAGAAGTCAACAGAATAATTTCGTTGTGCGGATTTGTCGATTTAGGCGCGAAGACATGGAAGCATTTCTTAATAATGCATCACTTTTAAAGTACAGACTGTTCCATTGTCTGAAAACATCGGTCACTATCGCTGCGAAGTTGTACCGGTACAAGAACGATCTTTATTCGAATCATGAGAATATCTAAGGAAAATTCGTTTGTATGCAAAACACCATCCTTTGAATACAATTATGCACATAAAACAGGACATTATTAATTTTAAAAAAATTCCCTCAAAATAAACCACAAGCTAACTAAACAAACAACATTGCCATTTAGGGTGCAATAACCAGTACAAGTGTCCATTAGCCTCCTTTTATTGAATAGATAGTCAAGTTCATTTTTTCGGAGGTGACTAGCGTCAGCTTTTCGTTTTTTTTTTGGAACAAATCTATTCAGGCCTTTCCCGCATGCACTGTCTGTCGCATGCAGCATTCAAATAGTAAACCAGGCCACCAAGTAATTTGCAGTGTTACAATCTGTGCTTCGTATATTCAGTATGCAAAACAACCATAAGCTTTGGCATTAAACATTTGGAGAGGGTGGGCGGTTTTCTAGGTATTAGGAGCGGATACCTGACTTTACCGCAAATATGCACGGAATAAGGGCACGTTACCAATGTAAGCACTAGTGCATATAGGGTTCTGCTATAACACGCCAACGGTTACGAGCAAAAACCAGGTGCAAACAGCAGCTGTTCTTTCTATTTTTTTGTGTTTTCGTTAAAAGCCGACCGAGCAATACCCTGTACCATGAGACGACTGGTTGAAATTTAACCACACCTGTGTACATACTGGGCACTCCATTGCCTCCGAAATAAAGTCCTCGACTCCTTGCGGCATCGGAGTCATTTTCGACAGCTCGCCACTTCCTCTGAATTGTCGTGACCAAATTCCGCGCCGCTCACCGCATTTGCTCTCACCAAAACTCGACATACGCAAAATGAAAACATGAAATGCAGAAAAAAATGGCAACTAGCCAAACGCTCCTAGTGAGGTAACTACGGTAGCTGTGTCGAGTGCCCTCCTTCTAATGCAGCAATCTCGTCTTCAACCAATAAGCCAACCAACCGTAGGTGATAATACACTGTGTATAGCTGACTCGAAAGAGTATTTTTGTATTTGAAACGATTCGGGCGATTAGAACCGATTTGGCATTTGGATGCATATCCTATGTTGACTTGAAAATAACCAACCGTTATCACTTTGCAACAAAGTACTGTGGTACTTGAAAATAACCAACCGTTATCACTTTGCAACAAAGTACTGTAGTTTTCATAATAGTTATTGAATCCTCCATATTTCTAGCCCCAGGCAACCCTAGTTTACATTAAACTTCATAGTTGAATCCTCCTTCACTTTGTTTGTCTGTTAGAACAGATGATACAAAAAACCAGCCATTAACTAAAAAACTGAACGAATGTATTGAACTTTTTCTTTCATCCGTAATCAGATTTTCGAGTAAAGTTTTATGGGAACTGTGTAGCCTTTGAGTTAAAAGCGTGATGTGGATGTACATCAGATCTATTCCTTCTATTATCAGAGTCTAAATCTACAATGGACGAAAACCCATCACAATTCATATCGTAAACTCGCCAACGAACAGTGCATAATCTGTTGCGTTCAACGGCATTTCTTTGAAAGGTATCCCAGGAGTGGTATCAAATAATGAAGGCAATTGTACTAGAATTCACTCGAACGAGCTATTAAACAAAGCTAATCGGGCAATACTAACAATGCTGCCTTCGCAAACTATAAGTGGATGACTTGGTGTACCAAGTGGAGCACACTACGCCATTAGAGACAGAAATACGGGTGTTGAGAGAAAGTAAACGTTCAGATGATGGGTTTTCGACGGTAAGAGAGATCAGAGGGTCAGCATTGTTAAGCTCATCAAACATTTGTTGTAGATGATCGCTTGATTTAGTTACAACGAATATATCATAAATATACCAAACATACAGTACCGGATTCATAGGTAGTGGTCGGTGCTCTAGGGCGGTCATGAAAAGAATGGCGAGTATAGGAGCTAACCTCCTTCCCATAGCTAGGCCTTTTTTTGCTTGTAGTAACAGCATTTCTTTTCCTGTCTAGACTTTTGCATGAACGAATCAGACAGCATGTCTTAAGCTAGGCCTCACCACTTGCACGATTCCACACAACATATCCTATGGCTAAACAAGTTGTCGATCCTATGGCTAAACAAGTTGTCGCATGCCATAACTTTCAAACTAACACTGCCGTCAAAATCCTTGCTCGAGGCAAAGGCAAACTTGTTCGAAAAATCAGAGGCCAGCCTCATACATTCACATAAACCAGCGATCAGTGGTTGCAATGAACTGTTGTCCCTAACTATCCCCTTCTTGTTCTTCACAATCTCTCCCCTTCTTATACCGGTCAATCATTACTACACTTTGTTACGGTCTTCCCCTTCTTTCCACTCATAGAACCGCTACTATTGTTCATAATCTTTTTGGTGAATACTATGACTATTGTTTTTTTTCTCAGCTTGCTGCGCTATGATTATGGCTCAACGAGCCGAAACGTCAACATAAACTTATTGTACCAAAATTTATTATAACATCTCTCCTCGACGCATTATGTGGTCTCAACTACAATTTACCTTATACGGAAATGTTGAAAGCAATGGTGTTATTTTTGGCGTAAACGTCACTGGTTGTGACCTATGCGAAAATAAATGGTCCTTAGGAAGATATCAGGGCTGCGCGAAATGCTCAGGTATTGCCCGTTCTTATTCGAGTCTGCATTTGTTGGATGGAGTACGCTTATATCATTTACGCAAATGTATAAAAGAAAACATGACCAGCAAGAACTATGGGAAATTTGAGGACGGGGTGGGCAAAATGGGGGGCGGCCAGAGAGGGGAGGAGGAGTGAAACAGCCATTGTGTGATACCGATCTTATCCCAGTGTTGCCGATCTGTTTATTGATGCAACACTGATCAAAGCAGCAAAGAATTTATCATTTAGCGAAATCCATGCGAAACACCACAACAGAATTCTGCTTGTAGCAACAGCTACTCATAATAACAGCAATCGGACTAAGGACAAAAACTGTTGCTAACAGCATAAAAGTGATTGTTAAAAACGACCTTTTATGTTAGAAAATACTTTTTCAAAATTAACTTCTAAATCTGAGTGCCCCCGGACAACTGCTCCTTTCCGTCGAAATTCAATGAATTTTGACGGAAATCGGTTCCTCTTTCCTACCCTCACGAACCACCTACCCGTTTAGTGATTTCCATACAGCGGTGAATTATAACAGTAAAGTACAATAACCGATAATCATTGATATGTTTTATCAATTATCAGCATTGAATACACGATTGTTTAAGGGCATGCAACAAGTAATTATCTAATTTAGCGATTCATTCATTAGAGTCTATTTATATTAAAAATATACATTGTTCCTTTAACTTTTTATAGTTATTTAATTTTCATTTCCATTCATGAAGCGAATGTTCGCAATGGTCAGTAGTCATTCTCTTTGCCCAATAAGGGATCACCGTAAATGGGGACTGAGACCGTTTAATGATCAAATTTACTTTCATCTACTTAGCTGTCCACTTGCAGCTCGCCGCATGAAAGCTTTGAACATACGAGCACTATGTNAAACTGAAATGCATAGTTTTAAAGTCTAAGATACAAATGAAAAATAAAACGATCAATTTTGCTATAAATAATTAGCTGATCGCATCCGATCAGAAACTTGCAAAGCTTATTTAAGTAATGGTCCCGTCGTAAACATTTCGCTGACGGGTCATCTACCACTAGAACTCTTCCCTTATCTCAGTTCGATACCAAGCTGAATATGGCGTTGAGTTCGAAAATCGGATAACACTATTTGCAATTTTGCGACTTCGATTTGTTGGCGGCTTCAAACTGTGCCTCCCTTGAATCCTTCCTATCCAAGGTTTGCCCCACAATGTGATCGATCATATTTTTATAGCATAGTATCCTCAATTTAATTTTGCGACTTCGATTTGTCGTCTTCCCAATCATACGGCAGTGATAAATTCGCATCGCACACAATAGCCGCCTGAAACTGCAATATCATTGAGGTGAAACCTTCTATAACATAGACAATTTAATAAGTAAATTATTTTGAATTAATTATTTATTTTGATTAGGAAGAATTGCTTTAATTGAAAAATCTCCCTCAAATGGTTGCATAGAATTACTAGCTATTAATGAAATATTTGGAATACTGCATTCATATTTAAGCCGACTCGACAGTTCCACAAAGGACGCTTATTTTTTTCAGAGGTTGGAGGATGACTAATTTGGTAGTAACTGACGTCCAGAAATTCTGTCATTCCTCTTAGAGAAGAATCCGGTGGAATTGAGCGTTAAGATGCTTTACCGTTCACCACAATTAATAATATCACATTTTCTGCTGACAGTTTTTCTTAAGCGTAACGAGAAAATATTATTTCTACGATCGCTCAAGAATTTTATTTCATTGCCGTACTTAACGAAAATTTATCGCTAAAAATATTGCTTTTGGACATTCATAATCAACAAAACTGAATGAGCGTTTCCATTTTCAGAACGAATCGCCGCAAGGAGAACATTAACCGTTTTGAGCATTTCGTAAATAAACGAATAGTCAACTCGATCCGCATAATGCAACGAGTCGACGTAATCCATAATTTTGCCGAATTCGGCTGCACACTTCAATCCATGGAATAGTTTTTCTCTTTGCGATGTACGACATTCTTCTTTAATCGACAATACTTCATGCTTATCCGAACATTTCTTCCACGGTAATCCTCAAGACGTACCTCCTCAGTCCGGAAAGATCAAGCTCAAGCATATGTACCCATATTCGCTACCTCCTTGCAATGCGAGATCGACAAATGAAAACTCAACTACAACTACAGTAAGCCTCTGCTTAAGCGCAGTGTTTATAAATAATACACAAAATAGAATCCTCGGTGAACATACCAAGATTCAGCTAGGATTTTGTTTTTGCTTATTTTGCTCATAAGTAAATGTTGCTATTTTAATGGTTTTGATACTACTCTTTTTTCAAATGTTCCAGTAGAATGGTTTGGTACTGCTGACTTTGAAAACTTTTGAAATCACATGAAGTTATTTTCACTTTGAAATGTTCCTTGGATTAGCTCTTGACAAAGCCAAAAGTAACAAACAAATGGCGAGTCCGTGTAATATCCTTCGATCGAAGGAAGCTAGAAATGCGTTCTTGTTTTCATTTATCCTCACATCGATCAGTTAAAGTTTTTCATTAGAAACAGCGCTCATTCGACTCCCAGAAAGAGGGCATTTAATATGCACAAGGCTTTCTCCATATGGTCCAAGAAATATGAACTTTTCAACGGAATTTTTTACTAACCTTTTACGAGCACCAAATCGAGGAGGAGATAAAACCATGACTCACAATCGTCTTTGGGGCCTAGTTCCTTGAACCTATGGCAAGCTATTGGTGCGAATTTGACCGTTCCTTTGAAGGCAACCGATACACGAGGCGTTTTTATTTCACCTTTCTCGTTCAATATCCTTCTTGCGATACCAAAATCCAAAATGTACACCTCAAATTATCGGCAATGATTGCCTTTTTGCCGTCATTCTATTTAAAATTGTCAAATCAAAAAGCTACTGAAAGTAAACTTCATTAATTATTGACATGTTAAACTGGCCGATCCGATAGTTGACACTATCAAATCGCATATTATGACAGCTTTCTCGCAATTACTACACGCTAATACGAAAACAATGGAGTAACTTCAGAAAAAGGTGTTGGTTATCATAGTAACGAACAGTGCCGTGCGCTCTCATACATGCAATGATATCCTCCCTGTCGAGAAGTTGAAATTTAAAAAAATAAATAAAATAAAAGTTTCGAGCAATCTAAACAGACAAAACAATGTTGAAAGGACGGTAGCGGAGTATGTTGTTCACCTGTATGGCCATAATTTTCTGTAGATCTGCGAAAAGATGAGCGGTCCGTAGACGTTATGGTTAAATGTCACATACGAGTGATTAGCGCTGGAGGGAATTACGGTAAATGTAGATTTCGCGAGGGAAAGTGGAAGAGAAAGGGATAACCCAGGTCTTCCCGCATACGAAGCGGGAGCTCTACCACTGAGCTACTGCCCGCCGCGAAACGAGTGATAAAATTACAAAAAAGTGTATACTAGCTGTAACAGATGCTCATCGTGACGCCTACCATATGCACATTCAATGCAGGAAACATGTTACAGTTCACTCACAACGCGGATTTGATCGCCGAGACCAACAGCATAGTTGGCAGGTTTCAAATCTCGGTGTATGAAACCGTACTTATGCAAATCTTCAACTGCTTCGAGGCACTGCATGGAAGCACCGATACCTGTCGCTATCGTAAACACCTGGAGAGGCAGATCGTGAAATTATTTACTTGGAAGATCGGTTTACGTATTTATGCAATTACTCACAATCTGTGTGGAAATAATTCCCATATTTTCTCAAATGAAGGCCTTCTCTTTGGCTTGGCCTTTCTTTCGAACAAAGTCCTCTAGCGAACATGACAAAAAATAGCACCTTTTCCAAGGCCTTTCTACTACAGCTCTTTGCATCCAAAGTACTAGCACTACGCACTTCCCGATACCCTCGCAACCTTTAATAGACTCACTCACCCCGTCCTTTTCCTCTCCGCTTCACCCGTCCCCCTTTTGAATGCTAGACCCACTCACCCCGCCCTTTTCCTCTCCACTTCACCCGCCCCTCCTTTTAAATGCTATGAGCTGTGCAGACTAGAGGGCTTCATTCGAGGCTATTTGTTTTTCCTGGTTCAAGAACTTCTGATTTTTGCAGCGTTGAAGTGGTCAAGTTCCAGTTTGAGCAGGCGGTAAACAATTTTGTGTAAAAGTGGTATACCCATTTAAACGTACAAAGAATGAGTGTGCAAAGTGCAAACGAATAATACACATCCCAACTGTCGTACTTGTTTTTCTAAAGCATCAATCATCCGTTCTCATTGTTCCTACCAAGCCAGCTACTCAACTCAGCGTGTTAGATGCCTGATTTGATGCTTACATTCGACGTGCAACATTGTTCACAACCTTTTGGTCTCGAGCAGCCTTGAGCTTAGCTAGTGATTTACCGACGAGTTGCATGACGAGAAAAAAGTATCTCTCCTTTTTGCCTCTATCGATGATTTTTGTGAAATGCGACTTTTCGGCACGTTCATTTGAGACTAGCTTCAATATCGCTACCTGGAAATTCTCTTAGTTGCACAAATGAGTAAACATTCAACATGGCATAGCAAATAAAGCCAAAGATTAGTAAAATCGCTATATGCACACAATATCATAACAAGTAATCTCAGGAATATCCAGAAGAGATCAAGTTCGATAAGCGTGCCGAAATATATGAGCCTAACACGAACCTCTCACGCGAAAAAGACTAAGAATTAAATTAAATACTGCTCATCGACGTCTCCCAACAACTGTCGAACAAACTTTTTCGTCCAGACTTGTATTAAGCGATCTAGTAAATGCAGTAACTTCCAAAGATAGCCTTTAGACAAAACTAGTTCCAAAATGCCTTACAGAGGCGAGCAGTCTATAAGGTTCTCTAATAGTTTTGCAACAATTTAAAAATTGAACTTCTGAAATTTACCAATACCTCCATCTTGAGTTTAGAATCTTTCCTCGTCTCTAGTTTCTTCTCGACCTTAAGTGCATATCGCAGGTTCGAGTTGGTGGAATCGTGAACAAGATACACCGCGCCAAAACCACCTTCACCAAGCAACTTTATTACTGTATATTTAGCGCGCGATGAATCGATTATCGAGCCCTTTAATTCATTTCCTCACTATTTATGACTCTGGTGACGTACAAAATGGTAAAAACATATTTTTAAGTGGTCACATCAGAAATACTTTTGAAGACATCAAATAACAATCGACCAGTTAATGAGTGGGGCATCGAGTCGTACTTTTAAACCCCTCCTTATCTCAACAGCCTTCGGCTCAATATTTCGAAAGGAATTGCTGCAGGACTAGCGTATCGGTTAGATTGTCGAAGTTCTTTTGAAAATGCGAAAGAAGCATAAAAATCGACGATAAACGCAACAGGTGAAACGTTCCGTCCGGTCTCATGAAATAAGCGACTTTGTAAGCTAGTTTCATTGACGATTGGATCATGAGAATTCTTCAACAAAAAAAAGAAATGAGCCTTAACTATGGCAAAACTAGCAGTCGCTCATATGCTCAATTTTATGCAAACTTGCTTTATGTACCAATTTTGAATGAACAGTTCAGGATGCTTAGTTCAGGTCAAAGAAGCACAAACCATATTTTATTAAAAGGTTTCTGCGCGTTAAAAACAGTCTTCCGTACCCATACATGCTAAAGCGCAACATTGAAAAACGTTTTAGAGTTCATCAGCTGAGTTCAATAAGTAACCGATCGTTAAGTATTCAAATTAATTTACATAAGAATTCAATTTTACCGGCCGGTCCTTCAATGCTTTGGCATTTCATGCTTTGAACGAAGCGTAAATATCGATGGCAATAAGACTTCTGGAGTTCAAGAAGTGATTTGACGCAACACTTACCACCCTTATGCCAAGATCATCATCATCTTCACTGTCCATATTGTTGCTAGTTGAGCCCGCTTCAGAATCCCCACAACTAGATCACCGAGCAAATCGAGCTGCTCAGCGTGCAAGAAGCTACAAACAATAATAGTTCCACTTCAGCAATCCAAAATTTTATTTTTTAATATATCCTTTTAATTTGCTTGAAAATCATTTGCGAACTGCAAATGGTGGAAAAAAAACTTAAATGTCATCAAATGTTTTGTTTGTTGGCTTCGGCCGACCATGAGCCCGAAATTGCACGTTGATTTAATTGCATTATTTATTGCAAGAAATCGATCAATCAACCAATTGGCAAGCCATTTTGCAAGAAAAATCAATAATAGTAAAAATGCATTTTAACCCAAACCTCTATTTGTATTGCATTATCATTTTGCACGATCTCCGATAGCGCATAAAATATTTTAAATGAATCCTCACAAAATGCAAAAGCGCATTGCACGACACTTTGACTAGCTATTCTGCGCATAGAATACCAATGTGTATAAGCCAACCATCTCAACTCACGATCCACAGATTTGATTGTGTGGCGTTTCGAGGTTTGCCATTTCAACAAATCAAAGCTCATTAGAAGCATTCGAAATTGAGCAAACGTCTCAAAAAAAAAAAACAAAAAAACTTTATACGTTTTAAGCAACCAGCGAGTCCTTATGAGATTTTTTTCCAAGCCATCTGGTCCAAAATGCACTACAACATTGATGGTAGGCCGTTCGGTATATAAGATGACGAAAACACCCCATCAGTGATGAGAAATTTCCCATGCAACTACTTAATATGAACCAATTGCAAATTCAGTGATTGCATGACTCGCTTGGCTGTCATATATAATAGGAGTACACGGATGCCTCCTGAGATGCATTAAATATGGCACACATCACGCTCGAATACCCTTTGTCAAGATTGTTTCCGAAGCGACTCTTCAATGATGGTTGAACTCAAAATCGAACAGGTGTTTCACCTAATGCAAAGGGATGCAAAGGCAGCAGTAATTTCATAATTCCCGTATCGATGCAGCTGACAACCATGCCCCCGCATGATTGTTTTGGCCAGTTTCGGAGCGCCTGGTGGTCAACCTGATGGCGATCCGTTGGCGAAGTGGCCTATATTGTTCAAATATAGTTTGAGTAATCAGCGCAGAGTTGAACGTTGAGAGTTGATCCGAAATAATTTGCATAATTTGCACACCAATCAATTTAGAATCAGCAGTCGTATTATGGATGAGAACTCCGCACAAGGAAAATATCCAACAAGGCATCTCTTAAAAAGTTCTAGTACCATACAATCATTGTTTCTTAATCCTCTTACGAATATAACGATCAGTATCTCTTTCATAAACCAGCCATCGTACTTAAACCCGTAAATACCAATCACTTTTTTCAGGAAAAGTGTGGAACTGGACATGGAAAAAACCAGTTTTTTCGCAAGGTTTCCATCAGAGGAAGTTAGGGAACTCATAATGCTGACCAGGTCACCTCCAATCTCTTCTGAAGCGCATATGAATATATATATATATATATATGTATATATATATATATATATAAAGTGTATGACGTATGAGATGAAAAGGCATTTTCAGCCCATAGCAATGTTTTTATTTGTTTTTTGTACATTCCGAGAGCTTTTTTTTTCCCTAAAGCGATGCCACTTCGATAGTTTATTATCCGAACTTTGGTGATTTTGAGCTTCTTGATTTGGAGGATCTACATGTGTGAGAAGTGCTCGGTTCTTCCCAATCGTACGGATCTGTCAAATTTGCCTCACAAACGTTAGCCGCCTGAAATTAAACAATGATACGGCAACCGACACAGCTACCAAATAAAAACTAAGCACATAATGATATCACAAAATGAACTCGACGAAAATGCATTTGAAACTTGTGACTTTAATCGAAATTAAGAGCCAAAGATCCCATTCGCTAATCACGAGCAGTTTCGTTGGGCGATTTAGTGGAAATATCGAGACTAATGAGTGCTCGATTGGCCAGGCCAAAATATCTGTTTGATACCCATTAAAGTTCAGATGACGGCAGGACAAACGAGTATCCGATATGCTGAAAAATTTTCTTAACCTTTAAAAGCATGCCACATTTTATGTTCACGATTGACAAGAAAGCAGTCGCTATGTGATCTCGAACTTTTCATGGACGCCTTTCTGCGCTCCTTCTCGCGAAACCACCCAACAATACACTGAGCGCATAAACGTTCAATAAGGGTCAAAAACGCTAGATATTCACATTCACTTCTGCGGTTGAAAAAGATCAAAATTTTAACCAATCTTTTTCTCCGGGAATCCGAAAACTTTTTTATCTGCGCAGTTATGCTCTCCTGCCCCCTTCCAACCCCCTCTCCTTCCACTCCTATCCCCAACCGTGTGTCTGTTTGACCAAAAAACAACTTTCAGTCTGCGCTGAACGGTTCAAACTACGAAATTTTATATTTCAATTTTAGAAAAAAATGTAAGGTTGGAATAACCGTTTTGAGCATTTCATAAACGAAAGAATAGTCAACTCGGTCTTCGTAGTGCAGCGAATCGATATAGTCGATAATTTTGCCGAATTCGTCTTTACACTTCAAGCCCTGGAATAGTTTGTCTCTGTGAACGGTACGGCATTCCTCTTTGTTGACGAGAACGTCATTCTTGTCAGAAATTTTTTTCCACGGTAATCCTGCAAATCACATATAGCCAATGAGCTCATTTGTCGAGAAAACTTACACAACAACAGTTGCAAAATTTTCATCACTACATAATTGACGACTCGTATAACCAAATGAAAATGGCATTCCTGAATTTGATCCTTTTTGCTAAATGGGAACATCCATCAAAATCGAGGGTTATATTTGACTTCTGAAGAGGAATATGGTATCAGAGTTTACTGTCTCCCCCCCCCCCCCCCCCCCCTTT
>JPKZ01000443.1:35978-58798 GCA_000803305.1 Toxocara canis
CCCCCCCCCCCCCCCCCTCGTTATTCTTTGTCGTAAAAAAAAAGATTAAAATGAGGTTACGAAGAAATTTTTTGCAATCGTTTATTGAGTTGAGCACCCAACTACTCTACCTTAGCTTCTCGTACCCGGACAGCTCTTACCTTTTAGTCAAAGAACGGACAACATTTTCCTAAACTTATTCCAGTGATATTCTTACTACTCACCATTGCATCAATTCTATGGTTGCCCGCATTTCAGTCATTAACTTACCACTTGATATTCTCTTTCTATTCTCCATACCAACATTATCGTCCATTACGGCATTATTTATTATACATTGTTTTAACAAAATTTAGATCTTATCTTATCATTAGAGTCTTATCTTCACACTTCACACTCTAATGAGTTTTTTCTCGACCTTGTGAGGACGCACAGCCTTGAGATCCGCAAGTGATTTGCCGACTAGTTGCATGACGAGGAAAAAGTATCTCTCCTTCTTGCCACGGTCAATGATTTTAGTGAAATGCGACTTATCGGCACGCTCATTTGAGACCATCTTCAATATCGCAATCTGAAAATGGTTCGTTTGAGCAGTTTGCCCAAAGGTTTCTTGAAAAGTGACTTAATGGTTTGACGAACCGATCTGTTCCTATTTCTGAATATAACCAAGGGGGGAATAGAAACGTTCAGTTCGTTAATTAAATACTCTAAAATCTAATCAATAAAACAACAAAATGGATGAGTGAAACATCGAAATGCGCCATATCATAGGTGAGGCTGCGGAAGGATATATCTTAAGTCTTCGGAAATGAGATGAGAATGTATAACGGGCTCCTTATTTATTGCTTCTCGAAGTTCAGAGCTCGCTGATTAAAATTAAGCGTAGAGTTTGAATGAAAATTTAAATCATCAACATTGGATTTAGACTAATTGGCATGCGTTGTGTACAGCGTTCATTTTAAGACGCCTACACTTATATATCACTGAACATTTCTTAACGATCAACAGTGTTTATGCAAAAGGTTAATTGCATTCCCTCCTCTCAGTGCCTTAACGCAGATCTTCCAAGTGAATTCTCGCTCATCCTTACTCGAAGATATCTGTTTCTGTATGCATCGCTTATCGGCTACGCCATTCGCCACTTTTTAAAACTTCTACTATATTCGTTTTTTTAATATGTATAGGTGAGCGTTCATCTCGAAATATTTGCTCGCCTCTTTACTAGTTAATTCAATAAGCACCTTGATGATACAGCAGGTGCGTGCATCTGAATCAATATCTTATATGCGATACCTCCATCTTTAATTTCGAGTCCCTTCTCGTTTCGAGCTTCTTTTCCACTTTCAGTGCGTATTTCAAATTCGGATCTGTGGAATTATGGACAAGATACACAGCACCAAAGCCACCTTCTCCTAGCATCTTTACTACTGTATACTTCGTATGTGACGACTCGATTTGCGACCCCTGAAACAGGTCCCTTTTGCGTTCACATAGGCTACCAAATGAAAATAATGTGTGGACTAACAGACATTTTAACCAATAGAAAAGAAAGCGAATTTGCATGTTTCGCTCGCAAAAAAAGAAAATCGTCTTTAAGACGAAAGATGTTTAATGAGTTTATATTGTACACGTCGACTAATGAACTACAGTCACTTCTCTGAAACGTCCCGGACTTTAGTTTCGCACGATGTCCAGAATTCGATGAATCAATTAAGTTGAAACGATGAAATCAATTCATATAAAAACTCATAAACGTCTCGAATGGTGTAGTTCAAGTGCCTTGATAAAACGTTTCCGACATCAGTTTTGCACTACATAATCACTATAGCTTTGCACTAGATGATCGTCACAGCATTAATCGATCAGCATTAAAGGTACGATATAGTTTTGTATTAAATGATCGCTATGATTATTAAACACTTCTATCAACACCGATGAATAATACACTAGCAGTCATTGTATCTATAAATTTTAAGTCTGTAAAACACATCACAAAAAACGTTCTCCTCAAAAACTAGTTCCTAAAACATCCACAAAAAAATAAATATAAAAGAATGAAGAAATTACTTCTTTAATGCCAAGATCATCATCGTCCTCACTCGTCGTCATTTTAACAAAACGAAAGAGGCGATACTAACGAAACGCCCGATTCACCAAAAAATAGAAACAATGATCGTTCTTAGTGTCTCTTTTTCGTGTTCATTTTGGTATGCAAAGAAATGCAACATAAAACTAATATGCAAAAGAATATGGGCAAAAAAATTCGCATTGAAAAAAACGCAATATAAAAATCATCGTAAACATATATATGCAAAACGTAATGCAAAATGCTTTCGACTCTGAAGCAGAGCACTAAAAGAATTTTCGAATATATCAGTAGGAACATATCCGAACACCATGCAGTTTATAGTGCTGCTCATAAAAGTTGCCAAGTACAAATTTTCAGTTCCAGATAGCCTCACCTCGTCCTAACTTATTTCCGAAACCTCTCCGCTTTACGTACACTTTATGACATTGACTTCTCGTGATTTCCACACGTCAATATAAGCTCGCCAAAGTGAACATATGCTAATTTCTCATCGAACGTCAATGCTTTCATGTAATGCATGTGTATTGCATATTCAACCATGCAATATCCATTTTCGACAACGCGTATTTCTTGTTTCATAAAAGTGAAAAGCGCATCAGCAACGAGCGGACTTCATGTGCTCTTTATTTGGTGAATTCGTAGACACTCTTTTACGATCTGTATTACGCTAATGCGATCACTTGTACTGAACAGGCCAACCGGTGACTGCAAAATCGAAAATTTAACTGCCAAAACCACGCCCGCCTTGCCGAAGGCTGCGAACGAAGCGGCTTTGTTTCGCGAAGATTTTTCACACCAACAGAAATTCCAGGCATTTTTTGGACCCATCGTTTGACTCATAGCGCACATGCAGTCGCGTTAGCTCACTGCTCACTGTCAGATCGCTAATTTACATATCTTAAAAGCGCATTATGCGCAGGTTTATGGCTCTACGTGCAAATACAGTTGAACTTTTTAATTAGAATGCGTCGCTTCATGCGTGGGTCATGACGAGCAGGCGGCGCCAAAAACATAGTCTTGATAGTCTGCGCGTTCACCATTTTGGCCGTGAGTCGCCGTGCGATGCACAAACGTATGTACATGTGCACGCCTGTTCGTGCATAGTTATAAATAAGCAAAGCAAGTTGGCAACCGAGGCGATCACTATATATACGCTACTGGCCACCTTAGACAAATGTTAACAGATGCGAGCAAACTTGGTGCAAAAACAAGAAAAACATCGAATTAACCCGCTTTCTCTTTTGAAAAACGTCCTCGCTAGAAACAATACATTTGTCTTACGTAGAAACAGTGAAGAAGCTATCTACTGTTCATTCTCAAATAAGTGCCCAAAAAAGCTCATTGGAACAAATTCATATCCATATAACGCAAAACGTTTAATCACTACAAGATCGATCACTGCGATCTTTGGACATTATTATCATCGTGGAAAGTGGTCGAAGTCGATGGAGCGTTGAGCGTTGTGGGCATCGAATCTTCAATTGACGAGAAGTCAATGCTGACCGAGTGAAGATCGTGTCCGAGCCTTGAATGCTCACTTACTGCAATGCTAGGCGGAGTGACGGCTGGCGGAGGTACGTGTTCGCATTCCCTGTAAATGTTATATTTAACTTCTTCGCTTACAACCCTACAAGAGTGAAGCTAACTGTAAAGGATGCATTGGCTCTATTTTAAGCTGGTGAAAAAAGTACATTCTACCAGCCAAATACGATAATCGATCTGAGCGCAACCTGAGCCGTTCGGTAGTAACAGTTAAGCCGAGAACGTAACTTCGTAACGCACAACTGAGCCACGCTGTTATGACACTTTTTGATCGCCTAGTAGATCCGTCGCAACGAGGAAGGGAATAAGTGGATTGCATCGGCTTCCGCAGCTAGCTCCGCTTACCTAAATTTCTTTCCCATTAGTGCACAAGCGGACATTGAATGCACGCCGCTTTGGACGCTGGGAAGATCAATGCAAATGGTCCAAGGAACGCCGTTCGCCCGATCGATCAAAATGGGTTTATCTTGTTTACGGAAGGTAAGGAGCTTTCAGGAAAAGTGGATTCCAAGAATAACTGTAATGAATATTCAAAGTTGTAAAATGATGTTCTTTCTCATTTCTGCGAGATTTCTGAGAAGGTCATTCCATCACCACGCCTTTTTACGTGAATTAGCGTCCTCGAAAAGGAAAACGCTCACAAAAAAAATACGAACGCGCAGAGAGCAAAAAAGCCAGGATTAGACTCGTCCCTTACAATTAGAACCGTGCTGGTTACTGTCTGCTCATAGGCGTTGAAAAATTTTTCTAAACTGATATGCCAAATGCTCCAATTTCTAAGATCGCTCCGTTTGAGTATGCTTCTAGCATAAAAGCAATAGGTACTTCTTTCGGATGAAAGTACCCCTATGAGATGTGCCAGTGAAAACGGTCAATGCTAGCCAACGGAATGGCCCAGGCGGTGAAGGCTTTACCACTGGGAAATGTCACAAATGAAAATTTTGCCAGTGGTACAGGTCGGTGGTGAAAAATTATCGATAGCGCATGTCGCAAAAACCTTGTTGGCGGTACGATCTATATAGGCCTTTGAACTACGGCTGGTACAAAAAATTGGCGAAAATTTCAAAGTTGTGTTGCGGCTGCGGCTCAGAAGTACAGGCAGTGTACAACATTCTACAAGCAAATATTTCAGCTGCTTCTCTCCTTCATTCCCCCTTCCTTCCCCGCCCTGCCCCCTCCATTTCTAATCAAGTGACCGTGGATGCCATATACAGTCACTACGTGTAACCCATGCGTAATGTCGCAGTACCAGTGACATAACCACGTGTGATTAGGAGACGTGGTTGCTCACCAGATATGCGGTGCCAAAAAAAGCGACCAAACGCAATTTTTAGACCGCAGAATTTTTAGGGTACAGAACAAACACTTCAGCTTTCGGTGATGCCTATGCGGTACACAGGTGATACTGTTGGAAGCACGTAGTTTATATAAAACGCACAGGTGAGTGCTGCATGCTCAAACAGCTTAAGTTGGCACATTTTATGAGCGTGATGAAACCACGTCAAAGCTCGGTAAGGGTTCCTAAGCAATACAGCGCTTCAAGTGATGTGTAAGAGAGGCTATGGCTTAGTGTGGTTACAACGACTGCAAAACAGCTGCACTGCAAGAGCGCTGACCGTGTGACAAGGCCATGTCTTCTCATTTCTACTTCGTCCCAAGCGATACGTCGCTTCGTTTTCTTCATTAACTGCGTCTGCAATATTGAGATCAAGTTGCTTATACCACCATACTTTCCGCGACATTTCATCCAATGAGGCTTGAGGCGAATGAACGAAATTAATGTGGTGATCAATGATGTTCTTATATAATTATATAGAACTACCTAGTCTGTCCTTATGTAGAACTATCTGGTCTGTTTCTTCCTTTCATTCCACAGTTTGAAATATTGTAAACTGTTCTTTCCTCTGCTAAAATTATACTATACCAGTCCTGCCCAGTGTTGAAAAATGTTCTGTTAGATCTTTTATCGTAGAGTAGAATAGTATAGTTTGTATACATTACAGAAAACAATAGAGATGGCAGTGCAATAAAGTGGGTGAAAGCCAACATTTGAAGCGCAGTCACGTCCGGCTGAGCTACGTCTTGAGGATTTATCCGATGATTCTTTGCTTGAAGATTTTGAGCAACTTTTCGAAATTGACTTCGAACGGCGGCGACACGGAGACGATTTGGACTTGCGAGCAACTTTAGGCGAATGCTTCGAACGACGCTTCTTTGATGCAGATGCTTTCGTTGAACGAGACACTGATTCCACATCCGTCGACTTGGATTTGTCTTTTTGATTTCTCGACTTATCATCGTTCGAGGGACGTCTACGCCTTCCTTTTTGCTCCTGATATCGCATACGCATATTCACGCCCGGATAAGTTAAATGGAGCTCATTCTCGACTCGATAGAAGGGCTAACGAAACGAAATGACTCATAATTCTTAAATCGTGTTAAAGTTCAGAATTCTTAATGCAGCTTTTATCCGCAATACCAAACATTAGTCGTTTAGGGACGCTCAATGACCGTTGAGAATTTTAGCGGAAATGCCATTTGAATGGAAGCTCAAATACAAAAAATTGAATCGTGAGCAATAATCATCGACAAACCTGCGAATTTTATACCCGGAGACAGTCTACGGCTTTGCAATAATATTTCGATTCCGTATCGTGCATCAAAAAAATTCTCATTGGCAAGCGATAGGTCTCTCAGATAGTATCAGTATTGCAAGAATTTATGAGAGCATTATATTGGTTCCTACTGCTGCCCACCGATTTCGTTATTTAATACTGACTCATTTGTTCTTGTTCAACAATGTGCTTTGCACTATATTCTGTTCCTCATGTTTTTTTTCGTATTTTCATCTGTCCTGATCAACGGTTTTTCGAATGTCATCCTCAGATTTGCTGAGATCGCGTTTGTCAGATTGACGAATTCGATCACAGGGGTTCGGCTGCAATTACTTTAGTGTGTATCAGATTTTTTTTTTTGCAATATTGTTTTTGACGGCATCGTTTAAGGGAAATGATGTGCATAATCAACGAAAAAAGTCGCATTTTAAACGATCGCATTTCGCCTACGTATCTTTGTGTGTGAAACATTAAAGGAACCTTTGATGCGTCGTATTTTCATCTGTCCTGATCATCGATTTTTCGAATGTCAGTCTCAGATTTGTTGAGCTCGCGTTTATCAGATCGACGAATTCGATCACAGGGGTTCGGCTGCAATTACTTTAGTGTGTATCAGATTTTTTTTTGCAATATTGTTTTTGATGGCATCGTTTAAGGGAAATGATGTGCATAATCAACGAAAAAAGTCGCATTTTAAACGATCGCATTTCGCCTACGTATCTTTGTGTGTGAAACATTAAAGGAACCTTTGATGCGGAATCGCTTCTCGCTCGATATACGTTGCGTGAAATTTGCATAATCTGGTTCGTTCCCGGTTGATCATTTTCCTGTTTTAGCGAAATCACTGTTGAGCTCGTCGACGGTGCCATCGAAGACTCTTTGGAAAGCGCTTTCGTTGCCCGAACTATTTTCTAAATCACACTCTTTTCTCGGTGTTGATAAAGTGCTGCACGTGATTCGTTAAACTGACATCACTGTAGTGGCCAAATAAGCGTCGCGATCTATGTTACCCATAAGATGATCGCTCGCTATTATCGGTCGTTTAATGCTGAAACAGTCGTCAAAGGCGGAAGAAATGAACAAAGAGTCTATGCATTGAAGGTGCCCATAATGTGTACCCTAAAGGTGCCCAAAATGTGTACCATAAAGGTGTCCATAATATGTACCCTCAAGGTGCCCATAATGTGTACCCTCAGGGTGCCCATAATGTGTACCATAAAGGTGCCCATAATGTGTACCCTAAAGGTGCCCATAATGTGTACCATAAAGGTGCCCATAATATATAAACCTAAGGTGCCCATAATGTGTACCATAAAGGTGCCCATAATATGCACCCTCAAGGTGCCCATAATGTGTACCCTCAAGGTGCCCATAATATGTACCCTAAAGGTGCCTATAACGTATTTGTGTTGTGAAAAGCGAAAAAAGCTTCATACCCTTTCTTTGAAGATATTCATTTGCTCTCTGCAAAAGAGCACCACAGCAACGATTCCGAGAGTGACGTGCACAATGACGAAAGCAATTCGAACAACCCTAGCAGCTGGTGCAACGTATTCACAGTGCTCTTCCCTTCCTTTCATACGTTCTTGGTGCCAAATAATTGGCCCACGTCCAGGAATTTCCATTATAATATTCGACGATGGATACAATTCCTTAACCATCGTACCCTTAAAGAAGTTATAAGAATATCATAATCAATTGAGCGATTTTTTATGGGTCATAAAACCTTCAATTTTTTAATATTTATAACACGGTCATTCAAAATCGAAAGTTCGAAACGTATGTCATATGTGTATGGCATTGCGATATAAACGACCATAACGTCTGTGAGAGGATCGAAGCGATCCAAGAACCTATTTTCCATAAAATTATATAGTTGATAGCGCACACAGTTGAAGCACCGTATTTGATTGCAACATGTGCATTACGATTTGGATTTTGCTATGCCCGAAGAACGCACATTCAATACGGCGTCAAGTAGCCAACTTGCTTAAGTGTCCTTTACGTGCTGTGCCAATTATCCTCCATCTTTACAATCTCCCCGGTATCCCTTCTTTTTCCCTCTCTAATATATACAACACTTGCAATATGACTCCTCCACTTGGGCGAATTTTTGATGATTCTCTAAAACAGGTGTTTTGCACAAAGCGGTGTGGACGTAGAACAATTAGAGTTCCAAAGCTAAAGTCGATTTGAGGAAAAGTTGAAATTGAAGGATAATCTACCTTACTGTCAACGATTCCAACTTGACCACGTTTTCGCTGTACTCCGCCACTAGTCACACAAACAAGAAGTACGCAAACAACCACTCTGAACAAATAGGCCATCGAGTCGACAAGCAAGCAAAAGCAACCGACCGATTGCCCGATGAAATCCTCTTCACAATGACACGACCCTATGTTTCCGTTTTTAATGTAATTGTTCAAGTTTGCATAATTGCAAAAGTACGAAACGTCGACCTCAAATCGTGCATAATATTCATATACGTGCCTCCAGTACGCTCAGCTTATCACTGTAAATTTGATAACCAATCTAAGGAAGAGGACGAAAAAAATCTACACCATTCCTTGTCAAACCATCACAGGTAGACAGACCGATTTAACGAAAATCGTTAGTATTAGCGAACTTTTCTTGTTGTGCATTACTTACTCTAAAACTAAACTTTCCACGATGTTAGATAATGTTTATCTTTATTTTCCCAGTTATGCTACTTAACACTGCTGATGTATGATCAACTACTGCATGTCCTGTGTTGTAAATGCTCAATTCGACCAATGCTCTACCAGTGTTACATACACCAGGAAAAACTAACGAAATGTTAAAGCTTTCTTTTATACAAATGGAAACGGATTTAAAATTTGGGCATTTAATAGTTTGCATGAGCATATTTTGTCCATAGTTTTGAGAGAAGTAAGCCCGATAAATTTGACCATATAACGTTAATACCACTCGTCATATTTCACCAAATTTGAAATCTTTCACCGACTTTGCAAGAAAACTTACGAATGCATTGAGATGCTGGAATTTAAATTGGAATATTCCATTCTAAACTTTAATTAGAATAGATTTAATAACTGTATTTATGTTTATTCAATTTTTTTCTTTCACATTTCTCGTTATGCGAAATATATATATTCAAAACTATACGAATTCTAACCACTTCACCTTGACGAAGTTGGCGAATCCATAGAATTTTTTTAAAAAAGTTTTTTGGACAAAACTTAATTCACATAGCACTTTTCAAAAAAATTAGCCTATATGTAAAAGGTTACGTGCAAAAATTCAGTTTTGAACAAATTTTTAAAAAGAGTTCTTAGTACTTCTTAGTACTTTTCTTCAGTACTCGGCGCTTATTCATTTGTTTATTACTTTTGTTTCCATATCTACAATTGAAGGCGTTTACTTTCCGAATACTTGTTACTCTTTAGATAAGAGACATCACTGGTCAAGAAGAGAGCAGAAAACGAAAAATCACAAAGAGTGATAGAAAGGATAATTGCCCGAATGAAGGAACTTATGGCCCAAATAGTGAGAAATATCAAACGAATGGTTGAGAGGAGTGACAAAGATTAATGTCACTGTGCGATTGACAAGGAAGAGAAAATAGATGAACTATGAAGTCATGAAGAATCTCGGAAGAAGTCGTGAAGATAACTGCAGTGATGCAAGCATTGATAATAACTGATGAGCGAACACAAAAACCGAGAGTATGAAAAGGTGGGACAGTTAATGAGATGGAGATTTACCTTAACAAATATGCTGTCATCGAATGGACGCAAGTCGTAGGAAGAATTGATGAAATGCTCGTAGACAAATCAAGAGATATTAGTTATGAATTGTAAAGACTTGAAAGATTACTAATGATGTGCCGTTAAATGAGCCATTTGGTGTGAAGATCATTTATCCGTAACTGTTTTGCAAAATAAGTGCGAATACACTCCAGCGTTTCTTAGTTAACCACTTACCTATGGAACCAGATAATCTCATAAATTGCCAGCAAATGATGAAAAACCGAAAAACCATAATTTTTGGGTCGGTCTGCTCGAACCATTTCTATATAGCGGTCGAACAAGACAGGCCGGTCGTAAAATAAGCATTAACTTCGTACTCTCTTTAAGTGGATATAACTCCTTTCATGATCGTCGAACTGGTTTGAAGTTAGGAAAAGGTTCCCGAGCAAAAACTGCAAGATAAAAAGAAAAAGGTTCCCGAGCAAGAACTACCATATAAAATGACACACATATATATGACAGCAAACAAAGTTGCCATAATGCGTTTTGCAGATTGCATATTTGCCAAAGCGAGCAGAGCAACAATATTGTTGAAGTTACTGTGAGATTGCTTTATTACGAAGCGATAAGAATACTGAGCTTTCGTATTCCATCCAATCAGCTCGTGACAGGCGGGTGACCCCAACTGTATCTTGCTTGACACGTCTATTCTTTAGCCATTTATTTGCATAAAGCTAATGCTTACACATTTGTACAAGACCGATGATTATACGAATGTTATAGTAGGATGAGAGCAACGGTAGAGGAGGGGAAAGATATTTATAAACCTTGTTTTTCATGATTACGTCGAATAGTAATGATGCTTTGAGAATACTGTAATAGTATGTCGAGATACGGTATCACCAGTACAGAAATATATTTAGAGCACGCAGTTCAATAGATCTTTCGAAATTTTATGCGCATATATAATATTAGAGGTTGGTTCAGAAAAAAAAGGATTTAAGAACGAACAAAAGACAATGGTAATCCACCTTGATGATTAATGTGAAGACATGTCGGAATACGTAACAGCTCGGCTGAACGATATGGTGATGAACTCAATGAACATGCTAACCGGTTTACAACTTTGCTCATGAATAATGAAAATTCATACTGTAGTTGATCCGATCGCTTCTACAATTCTTCTACTAGTGATTCGTTTCCCTGCCAACCTAATGATATTGTAACTTGATCGATCACAAGGAGATTTTAAGTATCTTAAATGCTTTTTTTTTTACTATAACCACATCTGGGATTAGTGAATCTTATTGAAACTGCATGAAGGGTATATATTAGGGCATAGCAAAATTCTTGTAACCTCAGCATCAATGGCTCATTCGAGAGCGAAGGACGCAAGCATATATGCGCATACGTTGAGATACAATGTTGTATATGTCGTTACTCGATTAACGAGAGTTTCGCAATGCTGGAAACCAAGTACAAAAGTGCTCTCTCGCCTCCCTCTCCCCAACATGATTCATATCCGTTTCATTTAGAAATGGATAACGTTCTTAAAGCACTTTGGTACTTAGTAATGCATGTTGCGTTTATATCAAAAGTAATAGTTTGATTGTAGAGATGTACGTTGATTTGAAGATTACGATGACATCGCACTACTTTTGCTTTTCGATTTGCTCGTATTTGCACTCGATTCTTCCCAGTCGTATGGATCCGTCAATTTTGCGTCGCATACTCCTGCTGCCTGAAACAAGTTAGCATTCGTGAACTGAAAGCTTATCGATAACAAAAATATAACTCCCCTCCTAAAAGCACTAATGAACCATCCGCTTACATCGAGTTCAACGAATCATGAAGAATTTTTATAAACTATTCTGTTTGATTGTTGAATCGACGACCTTTTTACCTTCGTCGAGCCAATTATGGACTAAAATCCCGAATTTTCACCATATTCAAAAAAAAAATCTCGAAAGTAAAACCATAGACGTTCATTACAAAAAGTTTTCTCTCCCTCAACCATCCATGATCTAACTTGTCCATTTGGCGAACATGGTTGTAACCAGCTTGGGCAGTCTGCACGATTACTCTGGTTCGTCTGCTACAACTTTCTGCTAGACACATTACAACTTACTGCGAGCCGCTTGTAACACATAGCACCTATATTTCTAAACTATTTGCCGAACATAACTTATAGTCTCCGATCTTCTACAAAGTAAGACGTCTTTCGCGATTTTCTAGTCATTTCGCTCGACGCTGGATAGCCTAGGGAATCTCTTCTTTTTTCAGTGTCTATTGCAACCAACGCCAAACCACTCGTCGTTTAACGTCAAACAAAACCATAACACCTCCCTCTCTAACATGAAAGACGCTTTTCGGCATGCTGATCACTAAATATATAAGCAAAAATATTATCGTCATAAAGCACTTCTTAGCTTGTGCTAGCATCAGTTGAATGTGTTTCGCAACAAAAAAAGCATAGTGATCCTGAACTAGCGATGAAACTATTTTGGCAAAAAGTCAACAGGCCGCATAACCTAAAATGTGGGTGCGGTGATATCATATGCAACCCGTTGGTCGTTCCAATGAAGTAAAATTTGAAATGAAGAGAAAGCGAACCGTTCTGAGCATTTCGTAAACGTACGAGTAGTCGACTCGGTCTTCGTAGTGCAACGAGTCGATATATTCCATAATTTTACCGAATTCGTCTTTGCACTTCAAACCGTGGAAGAGTTTGTCTTTACGAGTTCGACGACACTCCTCTTTCATTGTTAGCACTTCGTTCTTATCTGATATTTTACGCCATGGTAACCCTGCAATGAACGATTATCGAAGCTGATGTGTTTATTATTCAAAGGGATGTTCTACGATGCTCTTATCTGCTTCAAATATATAAATGATGAGGAAATGGGTTTGTGCATTCGAGCAAAACGGTCATTAATATTTGATAAGGTCGCTTGGCAAGATATGATCAAGTAGGCAGTCTGTTCACGTGAGTTACTTTATTATACACCAAATAGAGCTCATTCAAACGATGCTAGTCATTATTCCTTCAGTTGTCGGGACAAAGTATTGCATCATTAAGTTCCGACTAAGCGCTCATGGAACTTGTTAGGAGCGGCAGAGGAGTCCATTCTTGTCAGAGGAAGTTGGCGAATCCATAGAATTTTTTTAAAAAAGTTTTTTGGACAAAACTTAATTCACATAGCACTTTTCAAAAAAATTAGCCTATATGTAAAAGGTTACGTGCAAAAATTCAGTTTTGAACAAATTTTTAAAAAGAGTTCTTAGTACTTCTTAGTACTTTTCTTCAGTACTCGGCGCTTATTCATTTGTTTATTACTTTTGTTTCCATATCTACAATTGAAGGCGTTTACTTTCCGAATACTTGTTACTCTTTAGATAAGAGACATCACTGGTCAAGAAGAGAGCAGAAAACGAAAAATCACAAAGAGTGATAGAAAGGATAATTGCCCGAATGAAGGAACTTATGGCCCAAATAGTGAGAAATATCAAACGAATGGTTGAGAGGAGTGACAAAGATTAATGTCACTGTGCGATTGACAAGGAAGAGAAAATAGATGAACTATGAAGTCATGAAGAATCTCGGAAGAAGTCGTGAAGATAACTGCAGTGATGCAAGCATTGATAATAACTGATGAGCGAACACAAAAACCGAGAGTATGAAAAGGTGGGACAGTTAATGAGATGGAGATTTACCTTAACAAATATGCTGTCATCGAATGGACGCAAGTCGTAGGAAGAATTGATGAAATGCTCGTAGACAAATCAAGAGATATTAGTTATGAATTGTAAAGACTTGAAAGATTACTAATGATGTGCCGTTAAATGAGCCATTTGGTGTGAAGATCATTTATCCGTAACTGTTTTGCAAAATAAGTGCGAATACACTCCAGCGTTTCTTAGTTAACCACTTACCTATGGAACCAGATAATCTCATAAATTGCCAGCAAATGATGAAAAACCGAAAAGTGGATATAACTCCTGGATATAAAGTGGATACATTTCTATATAGCGGTCGAACAAGACAGGCCGGTCGTAAAATAAGCATTAACTTCGTACTCTCTTTAAGTGGATATAACTCCTTTCATGATCGTCGAACTAGTTTGAAGTTAGGAAAAGGTTCCCGAGCAAAAACTGCAAGATAAAAAGAAAAAGGTTCCCGAGCAAGAACTACCATATAAAATGACACACATATATATGACAGCAAACAAAGTTGCCATAATGCGTTTTGCAGATTGCATATTTGCCAAAGCGAGCAGAGCAACAATATTGTTGAAGTTACTGTGAGATTGCTTTATTACGAAGCGATAAGAATACTGAGCTTTCGTATTCCATCCAATCAGCTCGTGACAGGCGGGTGACCCCAACTGTATCTTGCTTGACACGTCTATTCTTTAGCCATTTATTTGCATAAAGCTAATGCTTACACATTTGTACAAGACCGATGATTATACGAATGTTATAGTAGGATGAGAGCAACGGTAGAGGAGGGGAAAGATATTTATAAACCTTGTTTTTCATGATTACGTCGAATAGTAATGATGCTTTGAGAATACTGTAATAGTATGTCGAGATACGGTATCACCAGTACAGAAATATATTTAGAGCACGCAGTTCAATAGATCTTTCGAAATTTTATGCGCATATATAATATTAGAGGTTGGTTCAGAAAAAAAAGGATTTAAGAACGAACAAAAGACAATGGTAATCCACCTTGATGATTAATGTGAAGACATGTCGGAATACGTAACAGCTCGGCTGAACGATATGGTGATGAACTCAATGAACATGCTAACCGGTTTACAACTTTGCTCATGAATAATGAAAATTCATACTGTAGTTGATCCGATCGCTTCTACAATTCTTCTACTAGTGATTCGTTTCCCTGCCAACCTAATGATATTGTAACTTGATCGATCACAAGGAGATTTTAAGTATCTTAAATGCTTTTTTTTTTACTATAACCACATCTGGGATTAGTGAATCTTATTGAAACTGCATGAAGGGTATATATTAGGGCATAGCAAAATTCTTGTAACCTCAGCATCAATGGCTCATTCGAGAGCGAAGGACGCAAGCATATATGCGCATACGTTGAGATACAATGTTGTATATGTCGTTACTCGATTAACGAGAGTTTCGCAATGCTGGAAACCAAGTACCAAAGTGCTCTCTCGCCTCCCTCTCCCCAACATGATTCATATCCGTTTCATTTAGAAATGGATAACGTTCTTAAAGCACTTTGGTACTTAGTAATGCATGTTGCGTTTATATCAAAAGTAATAGTTTGATTGTAGAGATGTACGTTGATTTGAAGATTACGATGACATCGCACTACTTTTGCTTTTCGATTTGCTCGTATTTGCACTCGATTCTTCCCAGTCGTATGGATCCGTCAATTTTGCGTCGCATACTCCTGCTGCCTGAAACAAGTTAGCATTCGTGAACTGAAAGCTTATCGATAACAAAAATATAACTCCCCTCCTAAAAGCACTAATGAACCATCCGCTTACATCGAGTTCAACGAATCATGAAGAATTTTTATAAACTATTCTGTTTGATTGTTGAATCGACGACCTTTTTACCTTCGTCGAGCCAATTATGGACTAAAATCCCGAATTTTCACCATATTCAAAAAAAAAATCTCGAAAGTAAAACCATAGACGTTCATTACAAAAAGTTTTCTCTCCCTCAACCATCCATGACCTAACTTGTCCATTTGGCGAACATGGTTGTAACCAGCTTGGGTAGTCTGCACGATTACTCTGGTTCGTCTGCTACAACTTTCTGCTAGACACATTACAACTTACTGCGAGCCGCTTGTAACACATAGCACCTATATTTCTAAACTATTTGCCGAACATAACTTATAGTCTCCGATCTTCTACAAAGTAAGACGTCTTTCGCGATTTTCTAGTCATTTCGCTCGACGCTGGATAGCCTAGGGAATCTCTTCTTTTTTCAGTGTCTATTGCAACCAACGCCAAACCACTCGTCGTTTAACGTCAAACAAAACCATAACACCTCCCTCTCTAACATGAAAGACGCTTTTCGGCATGCTGATCACTAAATATATAAGCAAAAATATTATCGTCATAAAGCACTTCTTAGCTTGTGCTAGCATCAGTTGAATGTGTTTCGCAACAAAAAAAGCATAGTGATCCTGAACTAGCGATGAAACTATTTTGGCAAAAAGTCAACAGGCCGCATAACCTAAAATGTGGGTGCGGTGATATCATATGCAACCCGTTGGTCGTTTGGTCGTTCCAATGAAGTAAAATTTGAAATGAAGAGAAAGCGAACCGTTCTGAGCATTTCGTAAACGTACGAGTAGTCGACTCGGTCTTCGTAGTGCAACGAGTCGATATATTCCATAATTTTACCGAATTCGTCTTTGCACTTCAAACCGTGGAAGAGTTTGTCTTTACGAGTTCGACGACACTCCTCTTTCATTGTTAGCACTTCGTTCTTATCTGATATTTTACGCCATGGTAACCCTGCAATGAACGATTATCGAAGCTGATGTGTTTATTATTCAAAGGGATGTTCTACGATGCTCTTATCTGCTTCAAATATATAAATGATGAGGAAATGGGTTTGTGCATTCGAGCAAAACGGTCATTAATATTTGATAAGGTCGCTTGGCAAGATATGATCAAGTAGGCAGTCTGTTCACGTGAGTTACTTTATTATACACCAAATAGAGCTCATTCAAACGATGCTAGTCATTATTCCTTCAGTTGTCGGGACAAAGTATTGCATCATTAAGTTCCGACTAAGCGCTCATGGAACTTGTCAGGAGCGGCAGAGGAGTCCATTCTTGTCAGAGCGTTTTGCAGGCTTGATGCCCGAAAGAGGGATTTTCAAAACATCTCTAACTTTCTCGCTATTTTAACATATTTCATCGGCTATTTGACGGCTATCTCGATCTTTTTTCTTGGTCTTTCGCAACAAATGGAGGCTTGTTTAATTCGTTTCAAGCCGACAAAGTACTCCTTCTTATAAAAAAACTTTTTGAAGAACAATCTGAAACCCACTAATTAGAGTAAGTCTGTCACGTCCTAAAACTGAAAATTTTTGCTGAAAACTCATACAGTCCGGTTAAATGTAAACATGAGTGCATTAACGGTCGGTCGGTAGCCGTGAAAATTTCACTGCATAATCATTTCCTTGCGGTCAAAATCTTTAGACCTTGCGTTCTTTAGCAAAACTCAATGAAATTTAAATTAGGTGATGATTAATATTAAAAAATCCCACCACTTCGCTGTAATAAAATTCGAATGCACAGCAAATCTCATTCGCCATTATCATATGCTTAAAGAAGACCGACACATTAGTGCCTCAATCCTCTTTCATGTGCATTATAATTCTTCACACCTCTGCATTTCATAAAATACATATGACGTTTACCAATTGCTACGATCCATAAAGTCAGATTTATCTCCATGTTCAGCCATATTCGAACGGTCATTCTAGAAAGCCTTTTTTCATTTCTTTTCACTGCCAGTGCGAAACGCATATTTCTTCTTAGGGCTGTGTTTTGTAACTACTAGAACTGAAGAATGATCAATGTACTAAGAAGGAGATACTTTTTAAGATGCCTTTCATTTGTTACCTATTGCCTCAATTCCATAGTTCATTCGATGAGTCGTTCACAAATTAGCATACAATTATTCGCAAAACTGAACGAGTACCCGTGACTAGCACTGAAAACAATAAACACTACTCGTTTTGAAATACGCTTTTCGATATGCGTTTATTTTAGCTTCTTGAGAGAAAACAATTAACATCGAATATTCTCTAAAATAAAACAAAACATCGAAAATCACAAATTTTTGTTTTTTTTTTTTGAGGAATACAATCGGAATAATAATTTTTTTTGCCCGTTCATTAAAATTCGTTCAGTTTTGTGCTTATATTAATTAAACTGTAAGCTAACCGTTGATTAAAAGCAAATCTAGTAGCAGATAGAACCACGATTCACAATCATCCTTAGGGCCAAGTTCTTTACGCTTATGACATGCGATAGCAGCGAATTTTACTGTCCCTTTGAAGGCGACCGATACTCGTGGCGTTTTTATCTCTCCTTTCTCGTTTAGAATTCTTCTCGCTATACCAAAGTCCAAGATGTATATCTGGAATATCCTCTGTGAGCGTCGTAAAGCTATTAAAATTAACATATTACACTAATGCTGTTCGAGAGACCTCTTTCTTGTTCGCCACACTGGAAACTCGTAAAACGCGCTAAGTTTCAGTATAGGGTCAAATGAGGAAATTTTGGTCATGAATATAAACTTTGGACTACTTTGCATGAAATATATAACTTCTTTCAACGATATCTAGTATATATGTTCTGGATATGAAGCCTAGACAGGTAATTTTCGTTGGCACAAGATGTGTTTTAAATAGCACCAGTGCACAGAAAACATTTTATTGATCTGTTTCCTAATTGTTCGATCTATTCATTTCTTGAACCGATTTACTCGTCATTATCTAGTAAACTTAGTAAGCAAGCGGTTTACAAAGTCATTTCATTTTATTTCACTAGCTAACAGCAATACGCAAGCTGAAAACTTACAACGCGGGCTTGATCGCCAAGACCAACGGCATAGTTGGCAGGTTTCAAATCGCGGTGTATGAAACCGTGCTTATGCAAATCTTCAACTGCTTCGAGACATTGAATAGAGGCACCAATGCCCGTCGCCATCGTAAACACCTTTAATATAATACAAGCGTGATACATGCGACCAATTCGCTTCAAGACCTCCGCATTATTTTTTCCTTGGTCTCAAGCGAAAATAGTGCGATTAATTATTGATCTTTTTTTTAGTGCGATTAATTATTGATCTTTTTTTTCTACGATGTTATAGTGACTCGCATTCCTTACAACATTTCAGAGGTCGAAGTCCCACACGGGTTTCTGTATTTCACAGTAGTATCTGTTAGGGTACCCTTCTCCGATGAGAGCATTTTTGTACGACTTGCTTGTTCAAAAATCACCAATTACGTTCCGAGTCTCAAACCTTATATGGTCGAGTAGTCTTGAGATCGGCGAGTGATTTGCCAACAAGCTGCATTACGAGGAAAAAGTATTTCTCCTTCTTACCACGGTCGATGATTTTAGTGAAATGCGACTTTTCGGCACGTTCACTAGAGACTAGCTTCAATATCGCTATCTGAAATCGTTTGGTAGCATCAATAACGGAGTCTGAACGGTATTTGATAAGCTAAAATAGCCATTTTTCAAATGTTCGTAAATATCTCAAATTTCCTCGTATGGAACCTACACTGACATTTTAGTTGAGGCATAACGACAAAGAGATTCCATTTCAAAATTTCATGGAATCGCCATATGAAGAAGGTAAGGTACAAGTGGCAGTAAACACATGTAAGTTGTTCGTCTGTACAATACCTCCATCTTCAGCTTGGAATCCCTCCTCGTCTCGAGTTTTCTCTCCACTTTCAGAGCGTACTCCAAACTTGGATTAGTGGAGTCGTAAACGCGATACACCGCACCGAAACCACCTTCTCCAAGCATCTTGGTTACTATGTATTTCTTGTGCGACGACTCAATTACAGATCCCTAAAATATATTCGTAAGCATAACTTTGACTTTTTGGTTTGATTTATGCATGGTTCATTTTTAGTTTTTTTTTTCAAATTTCATGGCAGAAATCCATTTTTTTTTCAAATTTTTATTCATAGTACTTTACAATAGATGACTGACGCATATCCGAGGTTTCTCCTTCTTCGAGAAGAACGAATCACCAGATTTTGAAAATTTTACGAGTTGTCCGCGTTATGACGTTTCGTCTTCATAAAAAAAGCCAGAGAAAACGAACCGATTTGATTCCAAGATCATCATCCTCTTCGCTCTCATTGGTTGAAGTTGGTCCTCCAGGTGCCATTTGTGCACAATGAAGGAAATCAAAATGAGCGAACCGCTCGACGTGCAAAAAGCTATAAACACTAGGCTTATTTAAAGTTTTCATTGAATCGTTTTCAAGGTTTTGATAATTTTTCATTGTTTTTTATTTAAACTTTTCATGCAAACGGCTTATGCATAATTTTTATTATAGTTTTTTCAAACGGCTTTAGGCAAACTTTTCGAAAGGGTCGTCTTTTAAGCATATAGGCTTTATTATGGAAGTGAGTGGGCGAAATACCTCACTGATATCCACCAAAGTTTGTGTTCACAACTAATTCAAGAGAAGTTCAACTGCGCAAAGTTTATTCAGATTTTGAAAATCGTTTTGAATTTTGAAATCGGAGTATGCAGTTCTACTAAATTTTACAACTGTGGCTTCTGTAATCCATTTGAAACTACTGCCTAGATAAACGAGTGCATACACATCAGCTTCGGTAAATAAGCACAACCGATCGCGACCCCCAAGGTGCACCTTTCTAAATCTTTCAGTAAAATGGGATATGTACTCTGTCGTCACCGTCACGGTCAGCACTCCTGAATGACATCAGCGATACTGTTATTGCGACCAAACATCAAAGTTCCGATCATCACCAGCAGCATTAGCGTTGCGGACACTGCGGCATCATTGTCCCCTCTAAAAATCGATACTACGATATCACAAGCGGCCATCACCGTCACGGTCATCACAAGCGACTTCCCTGTAACGGTCATCATCGCCGTCATTGCCGTCGGTGGTAAAGGTGTGAACACTGTAAGTTCATGGTGAACCTAAGACTGACAACTTACAACTCACAAGTTACAATGACAACTTACAACTCACAAGTTACAACTTAGTGCGCTTCAGGTGGTCGTCGTCTGAGCAATAGAACTGTAGATGAAGGCGTTGGTAGCAAAATAAATAATAACCTTCGGCGCTTCATACTTTCCTAGCCCGAAGACCACAGGTTGGGGAGGCAGAATCGCACAACGCTAAGCCAAATTCCATGCATATTCCCTTCATAACCACATTCGTTTACGACCACTAGAACAACAACAGCGATCCGCAAAAAATTATGGTGATCGACCAGAAATATTCTTCGCTATTCATAAGTTATTTTCCGAGCTGTTTTTTTGTGCAACAACCGTCAACATTACGAGTAACCATTTTGCATTTTCATAAATTACGACGGCAATCATACCTCCGTTCCTTTTCCTATATCATCCAAGGCGATTATTTAACAACGATTATCGTTGTTAGATTAAAAACAGTGCTCATGATCGTGGGAATTGATGATCGTTGTAGTGATAACCGATTGTAAAATAACAAGTTAAGAGATTGTCACCATAAGATTGTGTAACCACCCTAAGTTGACAATCACGGTAAGGTGGGGTATCAGTTATAATCGCGAGATAATGTTAATAAATAACGTTATTAAACTTGGTGGTAGAGAAATTAGTGTGAAACACATTCAGTTGAATCTCTCTGAATGATAATAAGAATTGTATAAGTTTTTCCATCTTTTATATGAGCTAAAATGGCTTCTAAAATAGAATTAACATTAGCTTCTCATTAATCTTAACATCTTAGTGGATAAAGCTGTAATATCGATCAATTCACCTGCTAACAAGTTATTTGCATAATGCAAAGTAGACGAGCGCATAAAATGGCTTCGGAGAAACTCGAAAAAACTGACTAGGACTATTTTTGTGCATTGTTTGCACTCTATTATGCAAATATGCATGCATATTTATTCAATAGCAAATTTGAATTTCACTCCATAATTGCATAAAAACAAAAAAATATATATTCGCTTTATCAGTTGATATCATTTTTCCACATCTTTCGATATTCATTGAGTCTCAACTTGATTGTCGAGTGGCTTTTCGTTGTTTCGCTCTTCACAGATTGTTCGTATCGTCGTTAAGATGACCGATACAGCCAGTAAAGACACAAAGATTGTAAGTGTAAGTGTATGGTCTCTGTCTGACAAATCTCCATTTTAAAAAGAGCTTTTTATTTGATGGAAAGAATCACAGAAGAGAGCCCAACAATAAAACGGTTATGTTACGGGCTTATATCAATCAATCATTCTAGTCGGTATTTCCACCGGTTGCTCTCTCGACCTCAGGTTCCCTTCATCATTAAATTCCTTATATGCCAACTCTCAGCTGAATGTTTTTTTCTTTTTTTGTTTGATTTGATGTATTTTAAAAATTATTTTTTGGCTGCCATCGAAATATTTGATAGGAGGGTTTTTGTAAGCAACATTGCTTTCAGGAAAGCGTTGGTTCGAAAGCGATAAGTACCGGCGCTTCACCTTTCTCCGTTTCGCCCGGAGAGGGTACACCTGTGACAAGTGCAGTGGTGGGATTTCCAGTAGTTAATGATAAGATAATTGGTGCACATACATATGCAAATAAATCCACCAAATACTTGATTTTTCAAGATTCAGAATCTCTGAAGTTTTGATTTTGGTGGTGCTTTAACCTCGAACATTTTGAAGTTACAGAATAAGCATATAACTCCCGATTTTCGAATGGGAGGAGGCGGGGGGAGTTACGAGGGAGAAGATATGGGGAGGAAGGGAAGGGAGGATAAGGTGGAACGGGAGGAAAATATTTTATAAGGTGGAATGGGAGGAAAACACTTTATAACGTGGAACAGGAAGAAAAAATTTTATCACACAAGGTGTGCGATGGGAGCTCGCTGAGTTGGCCGCTGCAGTCCGTCAGGTTGTTCGTTCAAAATAAACGGTGGATGGAATGAAACGAGGCATTTTAGAAATAAAGTAGCTGTTTCGATAAAATATAAACGTAGAAATCTATGAATAATGTATTGTGTATCAAAAGTCCCATTAAAAACTTAGCCCCTAGTTTCGCACTGAGAGCATTGACTTATAGGTCCCTTACCCTCCCCTCCTCCCCCTCCCCTCTCCCCT
>JPKZ01000443.1:59878-75708 GCA_000803305.1 Toxocara canis
AAAAGCAAAAAACACTCACCGCATCTTTCATGTAGTAAAATAAGGATGCCCATAATCGCTAGCGTTTGTGCAGAAAATTACGTGGCAACTTCGTATCTTATCGAAATGAGATAATGAGTGAGTGCAATGTGTCAATTCCTTAAAATCGTTTTAAAGCGTTCATTAAAGTTGCGCTAATTAAGGGGGTGTTGCCTTATTAGGTACTGAAAAATTTTTACGTTTGGCGCTGAAATACTAAACTAAACGTACAGCTTCATCATAAAATATAAATCTGTAACCGATATTGGCATAACATCAACGACTCGTCACTCATATATTGAATACGGGGTCTCTGAATTAAGGAAATTTTAAAGCGAAAAAAAAAACGTCCACATATAAAAGACAACGTTCAATGATCGGCAATAGTTAACGACAGTCAAAGAGCACAACGTTATTTGCATTTGAATACCCATCGTATTACTTCCGCAAAATTTTTTTCAAATTCCATATGCGGATTTTCAACAAAACCACAAAGTGGTATTGTTTCCTTCGAAAAAAAAAGAAGCATTATGTGAGGAGCATATCGAATAATCCTAAAAGATCGAACTCGAGTTTATCGGATTAATATTCTTTTTTTTAGAGCAAAGATTCAGGAGCGGAAGCAGCTCGAGGAAGCCGAGGAAGTCGATCCGGCGGAAGACGAAAGAAGAAGAAGAGAGAGCAAATGCCCGAAGGTTTTGAACAATGGGCTGATGAAGATCAAAAATATTACCTAGTAATAGTTTAGCGTTTGCTTATGTTCGCTAGGCGAGAATTCTGTTTAGCGAACGAATCGCTTTCCTTAACACACGAATAGCATGCTATTACTTTTCATATCAAAGGCTTTACAAACATGCAATTATGCAGTTAATTATTGAACGCACCAATAGCCTACTTCTATAAGTTTTTGCCACTGTTCATTTGTAAGCAATATTATTTCCTGCAGTGAACGACCAAAATAAATGCAGAAGTTCAGCGAATCACTTTTGTTTAGCGTTGTCAATTCTAGGTCATTTATGGGAATGCTACAATAGGTTGGAGGGGAAAGGCGAGAGAATAGGTGAAAAGGGGGACATCAGACTTAAAATAGTAGGAGGGAAATAGCCAGTAAAGTTATGGAGTAATAAGGAAATGTTATGATATAAGTGATGATTAAAGGATGTGTCGGCTCTGTTGCGTGATGCGAAGGCGACAAGAAGGCAGTGTAGTCTAAAAAGGGAACATCCCAACAGATGGCATATGTTCCGCGTACGTAAACATTTCTCTTTGCATTATATCTTCTGGAAGCTTTACATTTCGTGTACTGAAATTAGGGTACGATAAAATAAGTGAGCGACTTTATCATCACTATTGTTGTTCGCTGTCGAGAACACTTTTCGTGCGCAAATGTATATCATTTTAAACCCAAACGCCCCTTCTTTCGTGTCGTTTTTGAATTTTTCGATCACATTTACTTTTAGACTTCTGTTGGTTATTGAAGTAAACATGCGTAAACGTGATTTTTGCGTTATCACGGTCTTAGAGTTCGAATGTTGGCACCCCGACGAAAAAATCACACATAATATTCTCCATGTCTGGGGCAGAAGTCAACTTCAAAAGGAACCGTGCGTCCTGGAGGTCATCAAATTCCGCATGTTTACGGTTGGCAATCCTCATCCGACAGCGAAGAAGTGAAAGCAACCGTGAACGCCGACTTCAGCACAAACATTGGGGCGTTGAGAGTACAGCTGACCGTAGAGTGGCGCGAATGGGCGCTGAGTAAAGAAACTGTAGAAGGGTGTACGCCACTATTTGCCTGACGATCAACAGACTGCATGCGTTGGGATACTGTCCCGGATGAGATGCAATCGAGTAAAAGATTACAGCCTCTTACAGCCCGTTCGGACCATTACTGCAGAGCCCTGTCGTCGTAATTTGCAACTGAACTGTTAAAAGCAGCAGATATTAAAAGCTTGCAGTGATGAATCGAAGGCGTTGCTCTCTACCGCAGAGTTGAGCAAGACCTGTTCCCTGCGCCGGACCCTTCTCTAGTTTCCCCCTTGTTCTCTCCATTATACCAATCCCATGCCGATTATCGTCTTTTCTCGACCTCAAACGCGGACAAACACCACCAGTCCTATGCCAGTGGAGACCAGATCAAGCCACGATTCGAACCCGGGTCTTTCCGCATACTTGGCGAAGGTTCCATCCGTTGTGCCACTCCCCCCGCTTGTGCGAATAAGGAATTTTATTTCCTTAAAAATACTGCGTCTCTATACCACAATCGCAAAATTAACCACGAAACGCACAAAAGCTTTCTCATAAAGCGATTGGCATCATCATATTGACTGTTTGTTACAGAAATGCATTATAACATCATAGGCGCATTATTCCCCTTAAAATCGCTTGTCCAACTCTTTTTTTGAGTGAAGGAGACGGATGGACAACGTTACGCTGGTGAGTGAAAACGTCAGTGTTGCTTCTTTCTAACGAGTGAAGTAACATCGAGGTCACAACTTTTGCTGTGAGATTTGAAGATAACTAAAACCACAGTAAAAAAAAAAGCCCGCTACCAACAGTTGTTTCTGTAGTATTCCAAGCCCGTTCCAGTAGGCCATTTATGAGAACGTGCTAATGGCTAAATCCTTAGCCTGTAATATTATAAGGTTAGCCTCATAAATTTATTAAACGAATACTTGCAGATGAGGTCACGAAATCATCCGACTTATCCAATTGAAATGGAAGCTTATTATAGAAGTAAAGATATCTTCAAACCAATCGACAAATCCGATCAGCTCGACCTAGAATTTTGATCAACAAGCCCTCAACAAGCCCTATCAAGAAGCCCTATCAACAAGCCTTATCAACAACAAACCTATCCTTCCCCTATCATGATATCTTTGTTGATTTTGCGTTTATTTGGGAAAACGATTCAGATAACGCATAAAACTTTTACTTACAAAGTGATATGCATGATCTACAAAATCGTCGTATTTTCAAACAGTACTCCAGTTTGTAAAACTGATTCGGACACTGTCGATAGCATTCCTCGAGCTGTCAATGGGCTTTCGGTCGGTGTAAAAGTGCTGCGGAACACGTTAAGGACTCTGCCTTCTCAGTTTGCTAAAAGCGTATTCTCACGCTGTACTCCCCCTTTATGAGGCTTGCTCATGATGTACAGCAACGATTAGAAAGTAGCAGAATTTTGGATCATCAGAATAACGGACGCTCATCAACGAATATTCACAATTGCAACGACCAAGATGACAAAAATGAGCAAAAAAACAACTAAAGCGGTCAGCTGAAAGCTTCAAACAAAATACTCGTTATATACAATCGCACAGCCAGATAGGATATCCCTTTCATTTCACAAGATATGGACGGTTCGCTATAAATATCACGTAAGCATTCCACGATATAGATTACATTTGAGGTAAGCTGAAACAGTGAAATGGAACTTGTAAACGAAATTGGAATAAATCAAAAACTTAAATAACTTATACGTAACATGAAAAACTCAAAAACGTAATGTCGACAAGATAAATTGGTGAAGTTTCCACTTTAGAACTAAACTTTAACTTTCCATAATTTTCTGGCTGTGATGCGACAATAAAAAGCAAAATGAAACGAGGATTCGTGTCATATAATGAGAGTGAAAGCGAGATGAAACATCACTCCGAACTGAAGCATGCTATATACAATTAAGTGTAGACTGAATGACATGAACAGGTGCAGGTAGCCTGAACGAGGAACAAATATTAGAAAATAAGCAATAGGCCTGGAACAAGCTCGAATAATTATGACTCTAAAATAATACAAAACAAAAAAAACCCTTCTGTAAAACCAAACAAACCATTTACATCGTGTACACCACCCAAAAAGCACACACTTTACAAGGTGAAAAACTTTTCAAGTAATCATTACAGTACTTACACTGGCATCATCCAAAAGACTCAAAACTGCATGAATGTTGCGGTTCGATCTTACGCGTTTCTTACTAGACCTGTTCGATCATAACATGAAATCCTCCTAAAGGCTTTTCAAACGATCATAACATAAAATGGCGTAACCGAGAAGAAAAAAGGATAACTTCCAACTCGACAATGTCAGTCAAATAGATCAGAAACACGTGCGAGGTTATTAGAAATTCAGTAGTGGCAAAAACATCTAAGCTTAGTAATTCCTGACAATTTATCATAGTTTCGTTATGAGAATAGATCCAGAACAATGGCCCAATAAATCTGAAACCCTATGCCTTTGCTTATCTCTTTCAGTATCGCCATTAATTGTATTCTTAAGCCGTGACTACAAATCAAAATACACAAATAATCCAGTCAATGAATGAGAAGGACACTGTTTCGTCAAACATATAAATAGATGGATGACAAAATCGTCATAAAACTAAACCAGATTCACCGAACAATGCCCAACTTCAATATCAGTAGGATGATCGTTTTAATGTTTTAAAAGCTCACAAACATTCACTTTCCACTAATCTTCATATTTCTATTCTCTCAGCGATTCGGTGCTGCATAGCACTGTCACAACTTTCAATATACATGCATCATAATACCGATCGTATAACCTCATGTCTCTGTGCGTTTCCCATGCCAGTTTTTCTCGCCTCACACGCTTACCGGAACGTTGTTCCCACGTCTTGCTGCCCCTTACTTACTGGCATATCCTTTGCTCTAATGGATAGTACCTATTCATGAAACAACTAACACTTTCCTCGAAGCAACCTTCACTACTTCTTGTCGAACGATTTCAATCTATCATTTCAAAAAACGGTTCAGCAAACTAATGCGTTAGGAAAATCAAACAAAACAAAATGACAGAACGCCCACCATGTCAGATCAAAGTTGGAAACCAACAGCAACACAAACAGCCAATCTATACGCTCAGACGATGTCGATAATGTCTGCTAGGAGCCAAATATCGCACAAACAGCAGATCATGAAACGGAACGTCCCTGCGCCATTCGAAATTATGAAATGTGTTGGATAGCTGCAATTATGCACATTTCTTACTACAAAAATGCAAATAATAAAAGTGTTCTTGGTTCTGACCTATGAAAATTGTGATCGCTCCTTTTTCACTTAACCCCCCTCCACCAAATCAGTTTTTACATAACGAACATATATAATTTGGTTCGATTTGAACCGGCTCAGTGACAACAGCTTCAAAAAAAAAGAGCAAATCAAACGCAATGCCGTTATGGACAATAATGTCAATTATTCAGAAAAAAAAACTAAACAAGAATGGTATACCTGAAGTTTTCGCTCGACTGTATGCGAATTCGAGCACCACATCGTTCGAGGTCTTCGATATGACATCTGATCTTATCGGCTTTTTGTGCATCACCATAATCGTGTTTCACCTCAGCTGTCAACACGCCAACCAATTCGATCGCCGCGAATGTCGCCAGCCATTCGGCAGCGTACTGTAAGTGCGCACTTCTTGAATCTATTCGTTTGTAACCCGAAAACGATCCTATACTTTAAAAGTTATTGTCTAACGTTGCATAACCTGGCGCAAAAGCAGATACCGAATTATAAGCGAGGCTCACTATCACAATAAAAGACTGATTGAAACGTGCGAATAAAACTGTAGCCTAAAGGAGCTCCCGGTAAATGTGAGTCGTTTACAGCTAGAAATTTGAGCTTCATATCTATTACGCTACTAATTGTAAAGTGTTTAATGATCGAGATGACATAAAATATGGGTTCAAAAATTTGTCGATTTAAATTATAGCATGGTGCGTTACATTCACAAACGCCTTTATTCAAAGTGGAAACAAACCACGTCAACTCATCCATCATTTGCCACGAACAAAGATTCAGTCAAGATGGACTAACAAAAACCTCTTGCCCCGAAAAAAAAAGGAAGAAAAAACTTAGAAAACAAATGGAAATGCTTAAGAGGAGCTAACAAGATTGATTGATTTTAGAAATTTTATCCACGAGATTAAAGCTTTTCGTAAAGTGCTCGCAAATGACAAAGTCTCATACTTTTACTAATCTGATCGTTCGAGCAAAATCCGTCAGAAAGAATAGTTTTTTTTGCGACTTGTGCGGTCGCAAAATGTATGCAATTCTTTTTCCCTTTATGCGGCTTCAATTTCATCAAGGGATGGACTGGTTTAACTTACGACTGACGTACTTCGAAGATAACTGAGTCCTTTACATTAAAACGCCTAAATTTTATAAGAATGACTTCGAGCTTTGCATATAGCGACTTGCCAATAAGCATAAAAGGACAAGCTTTTTAATTCTTCCAAGGTTATGCGATGAAAAAAACTAACAGCAAATGCGTGCTCAAGATCTCTCAAAGGGATAAGTGAGGAGTTGATAAGGAGTCGTTTCAACGAAGGGAATACGACACGGATCTCAGATGGAACATGACAGCGATTCGGGAACTGATCCACTTCGAATGAAGTGACATCGTATAACGGCGATGAGGGTAACAGACCCGAGCCGTCGAAGAGGCCACCCGTCTGTTGTGTCACCCGCAAACTCTGCACCTGAAAAATCGCTGTTTATGGAACATGACAGCGATTCGGGAACTGATCCACTTCGAATGAAGTGACATCGTATAACGGCGATGAGGGTAACAGACCCGAGCCGTCGAAGAGGCCACCCGTCTGTTGTGTCACCCGCAAACTCTGCACCTGAAAAATCGCTGTTTATGGAACATGACAGCGATTCGGGAACTGATCCACTTCGAATGAAGTGACATCGTATAACGGCGATGAGGGTAACAGACCCGAGCCGTCGAAGAGGCCACCCGTCTGTTGTGTCACCCGCAAACTCTGCACCTGAAAAATCGCTGTTTATGGAACATGACAGCGATTCGGGAACTGATCCACTTCGAATGAAGTGACATCGTATAACGGCGATGAGGGTAACAGACCCGAGCCGTCGAAGAGGCCACCCGTCTGTTGTGTCACCCGCAAACTCTGCACCTGAAAAATCGCTGTTTATGGAACATGACAGCGATTCGGGAACTGATCCACTTCGAATGAAGTGACATCGTATAACGGCGATGAGGGTAACAGACCCGAGCCGTCGAAGAGGCCACCCGTCTGTTGTGTCACCCGCAAACTCTGCACCTGAAAAATCGCTGTTTATGGAACATGACAGCGATTCGGGAACTGATCCACTTCGAATGAAGTGACATCGTATAACGGCGATGAGGGTAACAGACCCGAGCCGTCGAAGAGGCCACCCGTCTGTTGTGTCACCCGCAAACTCTGCACCTGAAAAATCGCTGTTTATGGAACATGACAGCGATTCGGGAACTGATCCACTTCGAATGAAGTGACATCGTATAACGGCGATGAGGGTAACAGACCCGAGCCGTCGAAGAGGCCACCCGTCTGTTGTGTCACCCGCAAACTCTGCACCTGAAAAATCGCTGTTTATGGAACATGACAGCGATTCGGGAACTGATCCACTTCGAATGAAGTGACATCGTATAACGGCGATGAGGGTAACAGACCCGAGCCGTCGAAGAGGCCACCCGTCTGTTGTGTCACCCGCAAACTCTGCACCTGAAAAATCGCTGTTTATGGAACATGACAGCGATTCGGGAACTGATCCACTTCGAATGAAGTGACATCGTATAACGGCGATGAGGGTAACAGACCCGAGCCGTCGAAGAGGCCACCCGTCTGTTGTGTCACCCGCAAACTCTGCACCTGAAAAATCGCTGTTTATGGAACATGACAGCGATTCGGGAACTGATCCACTTCGAATGAAGTGACATCGTATAACGGCGATGAGGGTAACAGACCCGAGCCGTCGAAGAGGCCACCCGTCTGTTGTGTCACCCGCAAACTCTGCACCTGAAAAATCGCTGTTTATGGAACATGACAGCGATTCGGGAACTGATCCACTTCGAATGAAGTGACATCGTATAACGGCGATGAGGGTAACAGACCCGAGCCGTCGAAGAGGCCACCCGTCTGTTGTGTCACCCGCAAACTCTGCACCTGAAAAATCGCTGTTTATGGAACATGACAGCGATTCGGGAACTGATCCACTTCGAATGAAGTGACATCGTATAACGGCGATGAGGGTAACAGACCCGAGCCGTCGAAGAGGCCACCCGTCTGTTGTGTCACCCGCAAACTCTGCACCTGAAAAATCGCTGTTTATGGAACATGACAGCGATTCGGGAACTGATCCACTTCGAATGAAGTGACATCGTATAACGGCGATGAGGGTAACAGACCCGAGCCGTCGAAGAGGCCACCCGTCTGTTGTGTCACCCGCAAACTCTGCACCTGAAAAATCGCTGTTTATGGAACATGACAGCGATTCGGGAACTGATCCACTTCGAATGAAGTGACATCGTATAACGGCGATGAGGGTAACAGACCCGAGCCGTCGAAGAGGCCACCCGTCTGTTGTGTCACCCGCAAACTCTGCACCTGAAAAATCGCTGTTTATGGAACATGACAGCGATTCGGGAACTGATCCACTTCGAATGAAGTGACATCGTATAACGGCGATGAGGGTAACAGACCCGAGCCGTCGAAGAGGCCACCCGTCTGTTGTGTCACCCGCAAACTCTGCACCTGAAAAATCGCTGTTTATGGAACATGACAGCGATTCGGGAACTGATCCACTTCGAATGAAGTGACATCGTATAACGGCGATGAGGGTAACAGACCCGAGCCGTCGAAGAGGCCACCCGTCTGTTGTGTCACCCGCAAACTCTGCACCTGAAAAATCGCTGTTTATGGAACATGACAGCGATTCGGGAACTGATCCACTTCGAATGAAGTGACATCGTATAACGGCGATGAGGGTAACAGACCCGAGCCGTCGAAGAGGCCACCCGTCTGTTGTGTCACCCGCAAACTCTGCACCTGAAAAATCGCTGTTTATGGAACATGACAGCGATTCGGGAACTGATCCACTTCGAATGAAGTGACATCGTATAACGGCGATGAGGGTAACAGACCCGAGCCGTCGAAGAGGCCACCCGTCTGTTGTGTCACCCGCAAACTCTGCACCTGAAAAATCGCTGTTTATGGAACATGACAGCGATTCGGGAACTGATCCACTTCGAATGAAGTGACATCGTATAACGGCGATGAGGGTAACAGACCCGAGCCGTCGAAGAGGCCACCCGTCTGTTGTGTCACCCGCAAACTCTGCACCTGAAAAATCGCTGTTTATGGAACATGACAGCGATTCGGGAACTGATCCACTTCGAATGAAGTGACATCGTATAACGGCGATGAGGGTAACAGACCCGAGCCGTCGAAGAGGCCACCCGTCTGTTGTGTCACCCGCAAACTCTGCACCTGAAAAATCGCTGTTTATGGAACATGACAGCGATTCGGGAACTGATCCACTTCGAATGAAGTGACATCGTATAACGGCGATGAGGGTAACAGACCCGAGCCGTCGAAGAGGCCACCCGTCTGTTGTGTCACCCGCAAACTCTGCACCTGAAAAATCGCTGTTTATGGAACATGACAGCGATTCGGGAACTGATCCACTTCGAATGAAGTGACATCGTATAACGGCGATGAGGGTAACAGACCCGAGCCGTCGAAGAGGCCACCCGTCTGTTGTGTCACCCGCAAACTCTGCACCTGAAAAATCGCTGTTTATGGAACATGACAGCGATTCGGGAACTGATCCACTTCGAATGAAGTGACATCGTATAACGGCGATGAGGGTAACAGACCCGAGCCGTCGAAGAGGCCACCCGTCTGTTGTGTCACCCGCAAACTCTGCACCTGAAAAATCGCTGTTTATGGAACATGACAGCGATTCGGGAACTGATCCACTTCGAATGAAGTGACATCGTATAACGGCGATGAGGGTAACAGACCCGAGCCGTCGAAGAGGCCACCCGTCTGTTGTGTCACCCGCAAACTCTGCACCTGAAAAATCGCTGTTTATGGAACATGACAGCGATTCGGGAACTGATCCACTTCGAATGAAGTGACATCGTATAACGGCGATGAGGGTAACAGACCCGAGCCGTCGAAGAGGCCACCCGTCTGTTGTGTCACCCGCAAACTCTGCACCTGAAAAATCGCTGTTTATGGAACATGACAGCGATTCGGGAACTGATCCACTTCGAATGAAGTGACATCGTATAACGGCGATGAGGGTAACAGACCCGAGCCGTCGAAGAGGCCACCCGTCTGTTGTGTCACCCGCAAACTCTGCACCTGAAAAATCGCTGTTTATGGAACATGACAGCGATTCGGGAACTGATCCACTTCGAATGAAGTGACATCGTATAACGGCGATGAGGGTAACAGACCCGAGCCGTCGAAGAGGCCACCCGTCTGTTGTGTCACCCGCAAACTCTGCACCTGAAAAATCGCTGTTTATGGAACATGACAGCGATTCGGGAACTGATCCACTTCGAATGAAGTGACATCGTATAACGGCGATGAGGGTAACAGACCCGAGCCGTCGAAGAGGCCACCCGTCTGTTGTGTCACCCGCAAACTCTGCACCTGAAAAATCGCTGTTTATGGAACATGACAGCGATTCGGGAACTGATCCACTTCGAATGAAGTGACATCGTATAACGGCGATGAGGGTAACAGACCCGAGCCGTCGAAGAGGCCACCCGTCTGTTGTGTCACCCGCAAACTCTGCACCTGAAAAATCGCTGTTTCAGCGATCAAGACGAATGATGAGTCCGCTTGCGAAGATACTTTTTTACCTTTCCCAATCACATCTTCAAAATTAATGAGCACTCCAAACCAGATCCAAGTTGAAGTGAGATTTATCACCATACAGCGTTAATCGTTTTTTGGCCTGCATAAGCTGAAAGTTTTGCTTTAAGGTGAAGCACCTAAACAGCTAGTGATAATGTACTGAGCCGAAAGAAGCTTTCTTTGATTATACTTCATGTAATGCAAGACTAATGCTGAGGTCTATGAGTCTGCATATTTGCATGTACAGATGCACTCTATTCTCGACGAAATCCCTTGCTAAATATTGCAACATATCATCAATTATCACTTTTATCCCTTCCTAGGTGTCCTTGAGGGGAACGTAATCGACAGTCAATAAAATCTTATAAATCGCGCGTTTTTGCCAATTTCCAAAATAAATGCAAAAATTGGATTTCACAGATTTCATTCCAAATTCACGGGAACATCTTACGAAAAAAAAGCTGTCACAGAAATTTCAACTCGACCCTGGTGGAACGAATGCAACTATATTATCCTCTTCTTCCCCCTCCCCCTGGCCTCCTTCCCCACCTCCCCCTCACTGTATTAGGGGCCGATGGGCGTCATAAATATGAACATTTAAACGAAAAACTTACTTTGGCTCTTTTGATGAAATCATTATAGGGCTGTATCGCTGCATTGAAGCCACCCACTGCCGATAAGGACAGATGCCGTACACGTAATGCGGTAGGAGCTGAGGTGATCCTAGAGAAGGCAGCTGCCATTTCAGCACCCATTCGGTTCATTCCACTGGATTCATCGAATAGATCGTAGTTATTCAATGACAGCCTTTCCAGATCCAACTGAAATAATCAAAACTTCTCTTCTTGCTTGTATGTTTGTAAATTAAATACATTACTTACTCGTACATGAATAGAAAAGCACGGTACCAATCGATCATCCTTGTACTCACATACAAGGCAGGTAACGAGCACCACTCCCTTCTCAAACATAAAAAGGTCAAAGGCAAGTCAAGAATTGCATAAGAAAAACGCCACGATATCCTTCACTTCCACCAAGTGGTAGACCGTTGTGAAGATATAGCGTTCTGGAAATTTTCGATTCTTTTAGAGCACACAGAATCTCGTACGAACGCCTGATCAGCGTCATAATATGAGTGCAAAAAAAAATGTTTAATAGCATCAAAACAACAAAACCAGATTCGTCGATGCACCCTTCGCTCAATCAATTTCTCCTCCATTTAACAGAACCTGCCCGTTCCCAAATTCCGCAATATAAGTTCGGCTGCTTTCAATGCAACTCTGCCTCCAAACGAAAATTACTCATTACTCATCACTAGCGTTTCTTCGGGGGCTCTCGAGACCACGTCCCGGTCCCGACTGACAATTAAAAGAACCACATTCTCCATCCCTATAAACATCCTGAGGCAATGGTTCTTTCGCATATATCATAAAACTTGGAAGCCGACTCCTCCGGTACATGCTTTTTTATGCAGATGCCGTAATTCGCAGGCTTCCTTAACGATATAACAGTAGGTCGTTCCCAACACGACAGTAACGACCACCCCTGCTCACAGTGTTTCTTGGCATTATTACAAAGAAATCTGATAGGACTTACCGTACTCAGTATGTTTGCTATAGCGAAGCTGCATCTATTTCTGTCTGTTCAGGTACTACCATTACTGGGGGAGTATCTTTCGAAAAAAAGCCCCGTTAGAGCAAAGAAAAAAAGCCCTAAAGAAAAAGGCCTAATTAGAGACCCTTAGCGCTACTTCCTTGAGTGCTCGCGCCACAGTGGAAGACCAAAAGACTGAGACGACGGCTCCTAAGGCTGTGTGCCTCGTGCAATTCATCTTATCAGCCAAAACTATCCTACTATATAACTCGTTGTGAAAACGATTCACCTTGGCATCCCGCCTAAGCGCTTCTTCGAATTCCAAAATCCCAACTTTGCCAGCGACGCGCAGGGTGGATGCACATTTCGTAATCAGTTTACTGAGACGTTCGACGCGCAATCCTCCACGACGCCCGCTTACGCTGATTGACTCCAGCTGTACCTTGTCTGAAACTGAAAACCTATTAGACCAACAGAAATTTGATGGTTGCTAGTCAGATAGCATCTACTTCATAGAAATTCTTCTATATTAACAAAGTGACTATCTTTCACTTGAAACAGCTGACAGGCAAACAAGAATAAATTCATGGCAGGGACTGATATGACGCTGATATCAACATATCTATCATTACTGTCGAAATATTGAAATACTAGGAAGCTTTGACACATCAATAAGTAAATCAATACACAGCTTCGAGCTCCTTCACCATTCCTTCGGGGCTACTTCCCCGTCACCACCTCTCTCCCCTCCCCCCTCCCCCCACCCAGATAAAACGGTCCAACTTTTTCAGCACAATTACTCCCGACTTTTATGACAAACCCGGCTCCTCTCTTCCTGGCCAAAATTCGCCCACAAAAAACGCTATTATAATGCATGCGAGTCCGATTCGATCGCAAAAATACTCTGAGCAAGCATTCCGATCGATTAGAAAACAAATAAATAAAAAGAAAAAAAAGAATGGCAACGAACGAACCACTATCAATAAGCGCGTCTAACACGTCGTTAAGAATATCAACGGAAGGACCACGCAAACAAATATAGAGCTGTTTGAGGCATTCAATTCGCGACAGTAAATACTCTACGCATTGCACCGCCTGAAAAAGCAACTAATTTTTTTTTTGTTAAAAAAACAACGCTCCAAACGGTGCCCTACAGTAGCGCAAGTTACGGTTTATACAGGACTGTGTAGCTTACCTACTATATCGTCACACGTATTCAATCGACTCTTCATTCAAGCACCAAGCTTACTGTTGCACAGCGTATACACTCATTAGAAATCGTGCATTCCAACACAGCGCTAAGGTTGGGCAGAAAATCTTCATGGACTCGCAAAACGAACTACGCCGTTACAGCAATAAGCTGATACTGCGAATTTCGTAATAGCCATTTTCTTTATTGCGGAACTGAAAAACTGAATGGGGTTGAACGGGGAGGGGGATCAAGGAGTAATAATACTCTTCATTACTCAGTATTACCTCTTTCAACAAGCTACGAATGCACAAAAAAAAAATGCTCTACAATGATCGATGTTTGCCGAGCGAATGGCGGAATCTACGACCCAACATTGTTAGCTGAATCGCTCTATACTCTCGTGTAATCCGTAAGAGAGGTAAAGCACGAGACGTAATGGATGTAATAGGAAACGGATTTAAAACAAATATCGAAGCATATTCACTTAATCAATGAAAACACGAACTTGATCAGAGGAAAGCATCAGTGAGCCCTGTACGCGAAGTGCTGCCGCGTTACCACACGGTACTTCCAATCGAAGGTCGTTGCAGTAACGGAAAGCTCGTAAACACCAATAATGCCAATCACTGCATATCCCCTGCAATAAGTCCCCTCATAATATGGCTTTGAAAAGAGAAGGGATCGTAAAGAGAAACACCGCCTCCACTAATACAAAGAGTCCTACCACATTATTTATTTCAGAAATTCACATTTCTTGCCAAAGCAATTTTCATTAGAGAATATAAGTGATTTCTCTCGGCGCTCATTTAATAAAAGCAGTTTTAAGATGAAATGAGTAAATGAACAAAATTAATGCGCAATCAGTTTTCTCTATTTTCAGCTGCTAGAGGTTCGAATTTGCAAAAATCTGACGAGGAATAAACGTGGAACAAAAATGGTAAAAAGGATCAAAGAACACAGGTCAGTGAGCAAAGATCGATCGCTATTTCCAATAACACTCAGATACGTGCATATCTAAGCGAGTAAACGGAGGCCCTATACGATGGTATGCGATATGACGTGTCTCCTTATATATTATTTACTTTCATGCCACTACGCCGATCAACGATCGCGTAAGAACGATCGCTGCATTAATCTCGGCGCCACTGCAACTCCTACATTTAACTTATATATGTGACAGCTGTAATCAATACTTCGTTGAAAGGAAACTCATTCTACACGAGGAAGAGGTTTAATTTTGTCAAAAAATAACAACTGATCCTGTTAGCTTAATCCGCAAAATCTAAAACTTTGGGCAAATAGCCTAGATGATATTAAATTTTAAAAAATCCCACCACTGAATGCTTTATACGTTACCAGTGACTAAAAAATTAGAAAAAAAGCAGTTAAGAAGTATCAAAAGACGCAGTTAAGTTAGACAAACTATCATTGGTGGAGTAGCTAATGATTGAAATGTTGAGCTTACATTAAGCTCTGCAACTTTAACTATCGGTGAGATTGCAGTGGTCATACGGACGACGTCTGCAAGAAGTGTTGAATCGAGTAGCACATCATTTTGTGGGCCATTGTTTGTCTCCCATCGTGAGTGTGATGCACTTGAACATTCCATAGAATCATTAACGCTCATCGTTTCGTTCAATCAGTATTTTTATCTGAAAAATATATCGAAAATATGGCATATATACTTTGCGGGTATACGGCGTTCTCTCGAAACAGCCCTTCCTCACAATTTCTTTGCAATACTGCGCGCTTCCATACCAAAAAATGTCACTCAAAAAGAAGTTGAAAACAACCCTTCCCCCTCAACATACTCCCCACCTTGCCTATGCCTTTTTCTCTCACCATCGCCCGGAAAAGTGAATTTTTAGCCTGGGAGAAGTTTTACTAAATAATATTTATATGATGCGGAGACTGAACACAATCGATAATTAAGTGGTCAACACATTATACAACACCCTAACAGCAGCAAACGTTGAGCCATACAAAAAGAATGGAACTTGATCACAACTATTTCCATCGCCCTACACCGCGATTTTAACAAAGAAACGATCATTGTGCTTACTACCAATACGGCTATATCACTTTTCACAAGCACTGTTAAGCGTTACATAAAGCACGTCAAAACAATTACAGACATGCTCAAAACCAACTGTGACTGCTTTCATTTATTGATTGATCTAAGTGATCGGAAATTTAAAATGTAAATCTGGGCGGCCATAAGGAATTCTTGTTTAATGCACTCAAACACCCATCGTAAGCAAATTTAATCGAGCAATATAAAATTGCAAGCGCTTTCCAAAATAGCAACAATTGATTTCCTCATACTTTTATAGCATTCTTTTCACAACC